>CM055442.1:1744945-1819670 GCA_029228465.1 Salix viminalis
GATCACATTAGGATGTCGAACTTTTTCTAATAAGGTTAGCTCATGTTTGAAAGCATTTCCGCCATTCATTACCACAGAGAAAAAAAAGAAAATACATATATGTTAGGGGCTCAATTCTATCAAGTCTTACAACCCCCAAATTACTTAACCACTGAGATGAAGAATGGTTATTCAAGATGAGCCTACATGCTTTCGAGGTCGACACAAAGATCCTTTTCGAGTATCTTTACGGCAACCTTGGTGCCATTCCATTTAGCAACTTGAAACATTCCCTGTCATAGAATTTATCAATTTATAATCATGGCAATACATGCAGGAAATTGTAAACCACATATTTCTAACAAGTGAAGAACTTGAAGTGAGGTTATTAAGGTTGCAATTCTCTGCCCACTTTTGTTATGGAACAGAGGATATGCGAGTCAAACTTCGATTCCCACAAGATCATCTACAATAAGCTAAACAAGGTCTCCTTTCAAGCATCATTTAGGAAGCTAACAGATAGCAATAATGTTCTCACAGCAATCACATATTACAGAAATCGAAAAGGAGTAGGATCATGCCTTTGTAATGCCATCTGATTTCCGAACTTGAAGTTCCAATGGATTGAGCTCATACTCTGGAATCTCTCGAGGATTTGCCACAGTCATTGGTGTCTTCCTGGTGGTTTTCTAAAATAATACCACAAACATCAACACCGTACCTTAAGAACAGACAGAAAATTCAACAAAACGAAAGAAAGCAATTGATAATTTATTACCGGGGCCTTTGCTCCTCTGGCCTTCAAAATGTTATAAACTTCAACATTCCCATAATACTTAGCATCCGCACATGCCTATCGAAACGAAAACCCGAAACTCCACAAATTAAACATAATAAGATCAAACAACATAAAAAGAAATCGATGCAATAAACGCCAATCGATTGTCAACTCCTCGAAGCAAGGCTCCGAAGAAAAATAATTTCTCATGAATGCAATCTTCTTTATCTCATGCTCATGCTCATGCCGCAAACTGATTCAAGAATACCCTCATCGTCAATAATGATTATTGTAAAATCTCATGCTCAACACAGCAAACTCGAAAAAACCCTTTATCGCCCATAATAATAATAAGACCAATAATCTCTTTCAGAGAATTTAAATAATCTCTTTGCACCGCACAGAAGCTAGCTGTTTGTAGGATATCATGTGATTCTGGGAACAATACTGGACGAATATCATCTTGGATGAATATGAAATGAAATCAATGGCCACAAATATTTATTTAAGCTCAATCTTCGAGGGATGTTTGTGGTGAGAATGCGTGTCTTCATATTTAATCTCGAGCAACGTTGACAAGAAGTATTGTTTGACAGTGATAATGTTTATTCCAACAATGACAGCATTTATTGCTGCTGTAACATTAAGCTCTCTCTTTGATCTTATGCTGTGTACCATTAAGCTCCAAAACTGTTAATTTCGTCGACCAAAATCCTCGGTCTTAATTGTTCCAAGCTTCCTCTTCTTGAAAATGCCTCCCTTGTTATTTCCTGCACTTGATTAATAATCTCATTAAACATTGAATCACATTGAATCAGAACAGTGAGGTAAAACACTGGTTGCTAAAAAAGTTCTAAGATATGTGCAAGGAACTCTACATTATGGAATTGAATATGCTCGAAATCAGTCATCAACATTGGTTGGATTTTGTGATGCAGACTGGGTTGGGAGTGAAGATGACAGCCGAAGCACTTCAGGCTATGCATTTAGCTTTGGAAGTGGAGTTTTTTCATGGGCTTCTGTGAAACAAAATACAGTAGTCTATCTACAGCAGAAGCTGAATATATTTCAGCTTCTGAAGCAACAACTCAAGCCATTTGGATGAGGTTTGTGCTTGATGATTTCGAGGGAGATGCAAACAGAGGCAACACCTCTGTTTTGTGACAACATGTCTGCCATTTCCATGGCAAAGAACCCAGTCTTTCATCAAAAGACTAGGCACATTAACAGGAGGTTTCATTTCATAAGAGAAGCATTGCAGGGGGGAAAGATTAGCGTGAAGTTTTGCAGCAGTGAGGATCAACTTGCAGATATTTTTACTAAGGCATTGCCTAAGGAAAGGTTTAACCAATTAAGGTTTAAACTTGGGGTGAAGCCAGTAAGTAGCTTAGGAGAGGCTGTTGAACAAGAAGCCACTTACAGAATCACCCAAACTGGTAGAAGACAGGCTGTTAACACAAAGGAAAAGAAGAGACAGTGTATGCATAGGCATAGCTGTCATTAATTGTTTGTTAATTCTGTTGTAACTAGCTTCAACTTAGAAGAGAAGATTAACTTGACTCTTTAAGTGATTTCAGATCATGTGTAATGTGTGTTGTCTAAACTATATAAATAGGCAATTTGTCAAAAATAATATATGCAATATTGAAATAAAGAAAAGCAGAAACACTACTCTGCAAATCTTTTCTCTCCAGCTCTCAAAGCTTGTTCATCTCAATTTCCAGCATATCAACCTGCAAACAAACCACACAATTCAACAATCAATTCATACAATTTCAACAGTTACTTCCTGCAGTTGATTAATAACCTCATTAAACATTGAATCAGAACAGTGAGGTAAAACACAGTGGTCGTAGGCCAGTATATGTTTCTGCATCAGAGATACTGGGCACAAATTAAAGTTTTCTAATTATTGCATGGTCAAGGACTGACTGTTAATTAAATTCGAATCAGGAACTTCCCACCAATGAAAGAAAGGGGAAGACCTCTTGATGGCCTCCACTTGCATAGTCAAGCTCGTCTTCCTCTTTGGCCCATTCCAAATGTGAAGCAGACAAGAAACCAAGGAAAGAATGATGCAGTCTGGTCCCATCTTGCAACTATCTTCTTTGTGTTTATACATCTTTTTCTTCAAAATTATTGCAGCCAAATAACTATCTAATTATCTTCTTTGTCTTTCTTAAGCAACATGCTTAATCTTTATATTTATAATTCACTTTTATCAATTTCATGTTAGTTTCAATTAATTATTATTATTATTATTGAAAAACAGAATAAATAAAAGACAAACCTTTTTGCAATTTTATTAGGAAAAAAGACATTTTTGAAATAATAATAATAAAATATAGGATCATCATCCACTTCTATAAGCCATGATTAGTACTTTTGCAATTCCATATACAAATTAACATCTATATTCATACTTATCAACGACCAAACTGATATGAAGAGTCAATGCAATCATTTGGTGGATCTGATAACTTTGCCTGATTAGCTCTATCATCATCTTCTTGCACTTGATGTGGGGTGACAAAAGGCTTAGGAGGCATCCGCAGAGACTCAACATCTGATTCAAGCATCTCTATAACTTTATGCATTGAGGGACGATCACTAGGCTTCAATTGTATGCACCACAAAGCAACAATAATCATCTTTTTCGTTGTTTTCTTTTCATGTTCCATGGCATCTTCTTGTACTTCTATGTCCTTTCCTTCACTGACTTGGTCATAAACCCATGAAGGGAAGTAAATCTGGCTTGAATGATTTGCCAATGCATTCAAGTTCTTTCTTCTTCCTACAATTTCCATCAATAACATCCCGTAACTATAGACATCAGCTTTGTAAGAAACACCTCCAATATTCTTATAAAATAGCTCAGGAGCCATGTATCCAATTGTCCCTCTAGCAGCAGTGAGGGGCACAGTGTTATTATTTGTTGGGTACAATTTGGCAAGTCCAAAATCTGAGATTTTCGGAACAAATTTCTCATCAAGTAGAATGTTGTGCGGCTTGATATCAAAATGCAAAATTTGCATATCACAACCTTGATGTAGATATTCAATGCCACGAGCCACCCCAAGAGAAATCTCATAAAGTTTCTCATTGCTTAGTGGGACGCTACCTTGCCTAGAAAAAATGTACCTTTCAAGAGATCCATTAGGCATGAACTCGTATATAAGAGCACGCTTCGATCCCTCGACGGTGAAACCTATGAGTTGCACGACATTGACATGGTGAATTCTTCCAATAGTGGCAACTTCGTTGATAAAATCTTGTCCATTGGCTTTTGAATTGCCCAGTAATTTAACTGCTGCGAAACGACCACTACGAAGCTTTCCCTTGTACACCGAGCCAAAGCCTCCTTCACCCAACTTTTCTTTAAATCTGTTTGTTATCTTCTTGATCTCTGAGTAAGTGTACCTTATCGGCACGAGATCATTATCGTGACTTTGCAAGAATTTTTCAATGTTGTCGTACATGGATAAATGTCTTCTTCGCCATTTATAGATGAGTAAAGTCAGAAGACATGGAAGCCCACATGGGAATAATAGCACATGATATATCACTGTATAGAGACATTACAAAAAAAAGTTAATACAAAAAAACATTCCAAAAATTTCATGTGACTTTCATCGTGGTGCTTTTGTTCTTTTTGAAGTTTAACCAAGCATCCATGAAACTTTTTCTATGTGTGAGTGTGATTAATTTGTGCATTCTAATTCTTTGATCTCAAAAACTAATCATCATGGCTCTCGGGACTCTAATAAATACCTCATGAAATTGAAAAGAAAACAGTATCCATGCAAGTCTATGAAACAAACAATAAAGGGAATTATAAGAACTTTCTAATGCTTTAAAATCAGTATTGTTTATAATTGAGAACAAAAGTAGAAAGAATATTAGATACATTAATTGATGCAAAAATAAGACAAATTTAACAAAACTTGAAATAGTTGGGGGGCTCCTAAGAAATATCTAAATTTCAAGGACTTATTATTTTCCACATATAAATAAATTTTATGAAAATGAGTAGAAGCTCATATTGGATACAACCGCAATGAAAACAAGTCATGAGCAATAATTATTTCTTAAGTTGTAATTGTTGTATGCTGATATATTTATTGGCTCACTATAAGCTGATAAAAGCAAAGTAAAATACTTACTGATAAGGACAAGTGTCATTGCGAGAAACAACATGAGAAAGCTTTGTAAAACTGGAGGGATGGTGAACCGATCACAATTAGAAGCTGCTAAATAAAAACACAATGACAAAAGAAGAAGCAGAACGATTTACTATTCATTCAAAATAAAAAAGCATATGGATTGATACTTTTTAGGGTTTTTTATTTATTTTATTAGAAAAATATTAGTACTCTTTCTGTAAAATGCTATAATTACACAAAATAAATTAACTCACCCCCCCTAGTTCGACAATCTATCCAGATGATACCTGTAATCACCAAAATAAAATATGAATCAGCGTGCAAAATCTTGATGGTTAATTAAAAAAAAGGTCATAAAATTGCGAAGACAATGCGTAAAGCAAATGTATATTTTTTGTAGAATCGATCCCGAACATATAAGACCGTAATATTCCTCCTCACCTTCAAAAAAATGACCGAGCAAGCTCACTGCATTTCAAGAGAGAAGAGAAGGGTCAGATTTAAACCCTTAACACATAAACGGAAACCATATTTTCAGTAAAATAAAGCAAATATACTTGAGGTAAGCTGAGAGAGAGAGAGAGAGAGAGAGAGGACTTACATCTGGCAAAATTATAAATATCAGCTGACCAATAAAGCTCGAACCCATCTGCCAAAATATCATGAACATCTGTATACGACATATTTGTCACATTTTTTTGCACAGCATACATCAAATTTACACGGCACAAGTCAGGTACATCCTTCATGAGCCCATCAACCATGACATACGAATGGCCTTCCATGTTGACACAGCTGGGAGAAGAATTATATGCAGTACCACTGCCATTTTTTGCAAGAAGAAGTATCCTTAATATACTCTGGAGGATTCTGTATTTGATTTTCGCAACATATAAAAGTTAACACAGAACTCTCTCCCCAATTATATTTATAATAATATTGATAATAATAATTATTATCATAATAGAAATACTCAGAGGAGAGCAATTCTTCTAAAAGAGAATGATGAGGGATGGAGAAGCAATCATCCTTGTGAACAGCAGCATCCACAAGTCGAATTGTGGAGTCACTGTAATTGATTGCCTGAACATAATATTTTACCATGTTCAGGTGCAAAGTTAGGCGCTCGTTGTTCTCACAAGCAAGCTCAATAAATCGGTCGCCACAGCTGCCCTGGTCGTTGCTTAGTCGAAAAGGGGAGCTAATATTACGGAAATTGCCACAAGAAGAACGAGCGCTGCAATTGCTGATCTGTCTAGCACTGCAACGATGGCGGGTGGATAGGATCTCAAGCAGAAGAAGGGCTGCATAGGCACCAAAGCGGTGCCTTGATATTCTACTGATGAACATCGAGAGAGAAATTGAACTTTTTTAATTATGGGAAATCAAATAATGGCTTTGCTACGAATTGGATCGATCAATACGAAAGGAAATCAATCAGTGGCCACAAAATATTTGCATGAAGATTAGTCCCCGGCCACCAATGAAAGAAGGGGAAGACCTGTTGATGGCCTCCACTTGCAAAGTCAAGCTCGTCTGCATCATGGGCCCTTGCTCATGGAGAATGATGCATGTGGTGTAAGAAAATCACAAATGATTTATCACTTAATCCTCTCCTTTTTTTTATCCATTTCGATATTTAAATTCGAATCAGGAATTTCCCACCAATGAAAGAAAGGGGAAGACCTCTTGATGGCCGCCACTTGCACAGTCAAGCTCCTCTGCCTCTTTGGCCCATTCCAAATGTGATGCAGACGAGACCAAACAGAGAAGAGAAAATGGGGGGCGGGGAATGGGGAGGCTTGCTTTAAATGCTTAATCTTTATATTTATAATTCATTTTTATCAATCTCATATTAGTTTCAGCATGCTTAATCTTTTTGCAATTTTATTAGGAAAAAGGAAGACATTTTTGAAATAATAATTACTAAAATAAAGGATAATCATCGCTAGTCCAGGGACTATTTAATGATTTCAAATGCTATAGGATTAAGTAAGGAGTACAAATAAAATTAGAGACTACGATATAACACTCAATCTTCCAGGGATGTATGCGTGTCGTCATATTGCTGTTTATTCCATATTTAATCTGGAGCAACAATGACAAGAAGTTTTGCTTTGACAGTGATGATGTTCATTCCAACAATTAAAAGCAGCATATATTGCTGCTGTAACATTTAAGCTCATTTTGATCTGATGCTGCTGTAACATTTAAGCTCCAAAACTGTTAATTTCGTCGACCAAAATCCTCGGTCTTAATTGTTCCAAGCTTCCTCTTCTTGAAAATGCCTCCCTTGTTACTTCCTGCACTTGATTAATAATCTCATCAAACATTGAATCAGAACAGTGTTGCTGCTTCAGAGATACTGGGCAAGAGATCCATACCATGGGAGCTTAAAAGTGTCTTTCCACCATCCTTGTTTTGAGCAGTTGCTACAAATCCTATCCAGTCTTGTGATGATCTCGGAAAAGGTCGGTCTGACAACAGGTTCTGAATGCCAACATTCATCAATCAACCTGCATGAACATCAACATTCTTAATTCTGGGACAACTTCCTATTCAATATGATAAAGAAACTGAAGACAGAATCTAAACTTACTCTCTTAAATCTGGAGGGTAACTTCTTACTTTGATCTTGAATTGCGGTCTCTTTTTCTCTAAGCACATCAGCTTCACAGCCTCTTCAGGAGTTTTGGGATGGAAAGGCTGCACTCCCTCAAGCATCTAAGCTCAAACAGAAGAAACATCCCACTCAGAACTCAAATTCTGAAGTAATACATATGAAGGAATTAGACTGCAAAGTCCCACCTCGTACAAAATGACTCCAAAAGAGTATGCGTCAGCACTTCGATCAAATATTTCATCGTTATAAATCTCAGGTGCCATGTATACATCTGGAAAGCAATATCATCACTTAAATTCAAGTCAAGAATACATTGCAGTAATCCCTTTAAAGTTATTCACTCAGCGATGTTATGATGAGATTAGATGAAGAGTTCTGAGCTCTTAAAAGGAAGCAGGATAACAGTGTAAAAGTGTAAAAAAGACTTACTTGAATGGTCAATAAGAGTCCCTGGTGCTAATTTAGCTTTGTCAGGTGAAATGTTTGACAGCCTTATCAAACCAAATCCAGCTATCTTCAATAGGCCACCATTATCCAGCAAAATATTTCTGGCACCTTACCAAAATTTCCAATATTACAGAACAGTACATCACAAATCAGTTTTCAATTTACACAACAAATTAACTTCTGCATTTGTTGTCTTACTTTGGCTTTAAATCGCAATGGATGATCGGATCTGGTTTACATTCATGAAGATAGTTTATGCCCCTGATAACAAAGACCGATCCATACATCTTAAAAGTGGAAAACATAGAGACTACTCTGAGGAATATAAAATGGGATTACTGTCACTTGGAAGCATTCTTAACTGTTCCTTCTGTGTGTGTGTGTGTGCTGTGCTTCTTTTTTCGGGGACAAATGCAGAATTCGGTGATTGAACAAGCAGAGTTTCTTATGCAAGAAATTCAAACTTGCCTGGCAATATCAAGAGCAAATCTCAAAGCTTTAGATGGGGACAACCGCCCCTTTTTCAATAGATAACTTGCCAAGTCACCCTGAAATATAGAAATACCACAGTTAAATCCACGAAATGAAAACCTAAAAAAAGCATGCATGAGAGAGGGGAGAAGCATGCCTACTTTTGAATGATATTCCGCAACAATCATCATGGGCAGATTTTGGGTGACAGCACCGACAAACTGGATCACATTAGGATGTCGAACTTTTTCTAATAAGGTTAGCTCATGTTTGAAAGCATTTCTGCCATTCAATACCACAGAGAAAAAATGAAAATACATATATGTTAGGGCTCAATTCTATCATCTCTTGCAACCCCCAAATTACTTAACCACAGATGCAGAACAGCTGAAGTAGCAGAAAACAAGTAATCAAAGATGAACCTACATGCTTTCAGGGTCAGCACAAAGATCCTTTTCGAGTATCTTTACGGCAACCTTGGTGCCATTCCATTTAGCAACTTGAAACATTCCCTGTCATAGAATTTATCAATTTATAATCATGGCAATACATGCAGGAAATCGAAAACCACATATTTCTAACAAGTGAAGAACTTGAAGTGAGGTTATTAAGGTTGCAATTCTCTGCCCACTTTTGTTATGGAACAGAGGATATGCGAGTCAAACTTCGATTCCCACAAGATCATCTACAATAAGCTAAACAAGGTCTCCTTTCAAGCATCATTAGGAAGCTAACAGATAGTAATAATGTTCTCACAGCAATCACAAATTTACAGAAATCGAAAAGGAGTAGGATCATGCCTTTGTAATGCCATCTGATTTCCGAACTTGAAGTTCCAATGGATTGAGCTCATACTCTGGAATCTCTCGAGGATTTGCCACAGTCATTGGTGTCTTCCTGGTGGTTTTCTAAAATAATAATACCACAAACATCAACACCATACCTTAAGAACAGACAGAAAATTCAACAAAACGAAAGAAAGCTACTGATAATTTTATTACCGGGGCCTTTGCTCCTCTGGCCTTCAAAATGTTATAAACTTCAACATTCCCATAATACTTAGCATCCGCACATGCCTATCGAAACGAAAACCCGAAACTCCACAAATTAAACATAATAAGATCAAACAACATAAAAAGAAATCGATGCAATAAACGCCAATCGATTGTCAACTCCTCGAAGCAAGGCTCCGAAGAAAAATAATTTCTCATGAATGCAATCTTCTTATCTCATGCTCATGCTCATGCCGCAAACTGATTCAAGAATACCCTCATCGTCAATAATGATTATTGTAAAATCTCATGCTCAACACAGCAAACTCGGAAAAACCCTTTATCGAATAATTATACCAATAATAATAAAAAAGGATGAATGGATGGAGTAAATTTACCGTGCTGCCCCAACGATCACGGGCATCAATGTTAGCCTTACGACTCAACAGAAGCTTGACGACCTCGACATGACCTTCACAGGCAACAATATGCAAAGCAGTTCTGCCATCCAAATCAATACTATTGACATCAATACCTTCATTCAACAAATCCTCAACTCCCTTAACATCTCCTCTACAAGCCAAGAACAACAAATGCATCGTCGAGTCCAGATTCTCCGGCACACTCAACGCATCGTGATCATGAAGGGGACTCCTCCGTATTGGGTCCAAAGAAGACTGTCTTCCCGAAGCTAAACCTCAGGTTATTCCTCCTCGGATCGAGCGAGGACTGTCTTGAGAATTGCCTGCTGAATGACCTCCTCAACGATCCTGTCGAAAACTGACGAGAGATTCCTCGCTTTAGCTGGTTTGCAAGTCCCTCCATGTTTATTTTCTTGGTGGCTAATTAGATGATTCTTGCTTGCTACGTTAGAATGTTGTCTAGAATTTGATAGCTCAAGGGATCGAGAGCGATCATGAAGCGCTCGCTCTCGATGCCTAACCGAGGAGGAAGGAAGTAGATGAGCGGAGGAAATGGATCCGAGAGAAATGGGAGGGGAAGGAGAGGGGGGGAGAAGGTGGGGAGGATTTTGTGGTTTGGAAAAGCCATTATATATATATATATATATATTGAGTTATCTTTATGGAGAGTGTCTGTCTGTATGTGGGCTGTCCGTGTGGTGGCAGTGTGGGCGTGTTGAACGCGGCAAAAGAGCTGGTTACGTTTCACCTCGTGAGTTTACTACTTTCACCTTTTCCTCCATTTTTAACACAGAAGCTTAAAGCCACTCCTTGTTCGAGTTTTAGCCTTCGGTTACTGTTTAGAATCAAAAATAAACTTTATTTCGAACAAGAATAAGCTTAAATCCACAGACGTTAAAACCTACCCTGGTTTACAAGGAACAGATTGATTGTGGTCAGCCAAAAGAAGACAAAGGGTATAGTGTGTAATTTTACAGCAACCTTGCCTTAGGACCCACGGAGACCTCATTTGATTATTAATTTTCAGAACAAGTTGTTGTTAAGCCCAGACAGATTTAGTGGGCCCAACGTGACTAGGCAGTGGGCCCAGAATTTATTGACTTGGTCATGGTGGTGGAAGCACTGAGGAAATTCAAGAGAGGATCATGACCCATGCCCCTACACTTTGCTTGCCGCGTGAGCTTTTTCGGTTTTAATTTTATTTTTATTAATAAAAACAATTAAATTGAAAAAAAAAAAAAAACTGAACTGGATTGAATTGAATTTAAACTGATCAGTTTCGGTTTAATTCGGTATTTTACTAAAAATATATATTTTTAGATTTTTTATATTTTAACTAAGTTTTCTTTTCTCGTATTTAATTAAAATGGAAGCAAATCTAAAACCTTAGAAGTTGTTTGGGAGCGCGGTACAAATGTCGTTTCCTCTTTTTTTTTCTTCTTCATTTTAAATGAATTGTTTTTTGATGTTTTTAAATCATTTTGATGTGCTGATGTTAAAAATGATTTTTAAAAAATAAAAAAAATATCATTTTGATGTATTTCTAAATGAAAAGCACTTTCAAAAGCAATCGCAACCGCCCTCCCAAAAAGGACCCTTAAACTGAACCGAAAGAATAAAAAAATCATAACATATTTGTTTAAAATAAAAAACCAAAAACTGGACTGAAAGTTTAAAAAAATAATCTATTCTATTTTTTTTTATGTTTTGATTTTTCTCGATTAATTTTTTTTATTTTCTCAGTTTAATCGGTCTTTTGCTCACCCCAAGCAGTCGTCACCCACATTACTTAATTTTGATATGCATAAACTAATTTATGTTAAGACTATATAGTTATTAAATTTGGTGTGTCATGTTTCCACTAGTTGATTTAAAATAATATCATTTTAGGGATTTGGAATTTTGCTGTGATGTGTTTAATAAAGCTTGATTGCCCCCATGAACTTTTTGCGAGTGGGATTAGGGGATGTGACTTGTGATAGTGCCACCTTGCAATTATAAGTTGGATTGTCTCGTGATAGTATGATTTATTTATTTATTTATTTTGTTTAAAAATCATTAGACTAATCTCTTTTACGTCAAAAGTTTTGGTGATTTTAAATTGGAAAATACTTTGAAAATAAATAATTAAAAAAAAAGCACTCACGCTAACATCACCGACCACGTTTTCATGCAGCAACAACATTATGATGAAGTGATTTGAGACATTATTTCTTAGAAATTATTTTTTTTTGTTTAAAAATACATATTTTTAATATTAGTCCATAAGAATAATTTAAAACCATAATTTTTTTCTTAATTTAATGTAACAAATAAAAATATTTATATATATAAAAAAAAAAACTAGAGCAAAACATAAAATATTTAGAAAAGTAATATACCATTATAAAATGTTGCGGTTGCGTAGTTAAACTAAAGTAAACCATGTCAATGGAGCTATAATTGAATATAATCAAGTCAAGTCAACTCTTCCCTGTCGAGTATCGTGTGACAAGGTTTATTTTTAACATTATTTTATTTTTATTTAATTTATTGTCTTGCCTGGAACATCACAACTTGCATATTTTAAATAAAATAAAATGAGTCGCACTATTTTTAAATTAAATCAGTGAAATTAGTTAAGACTTTGTAACTTCAAAATTTGCACATTGGTTGATGCTTGCCGACATCCTCAGAAGACTAAACTACTGTTTTTGCATGTCTACTCAGCGGCTTTTGTCTCTAGCCAAATCTGTCCGAAAAGCATTTGTGGATTTGCTCACATTCTTCATCTTTTTTTCAAAAAACTAAAATAAAAATGTTTGGATACTAGGAATGGATTGATCATGCACAAGTGAGAGCACTGGAAGAAAGATGGCTGTCTATTTTGCATCTTGCTTGCCATTATCGAGGAAAGAAGTGCAGACATGAGTGGACGACTCCATTGCTGAAGAATCATATCAGAGATGAAGCCTGCTAGTATACAGTAACTGGTAAGAAATGAATGATTCACATTTGGTTTTGGTTTTTATGAAGATATTAGTTCGAATCACATCTCTGTTCATGTTTGGTTTTGTTCAAATTCACTGCAGTAAACGAGAATATCTTAATGAGACCTGTGAAAATAATTGAAGAGATCGATCAAATACCTTATTGAATAGTGGAATTATTCTATAAACTGTTTCAGACAAGCATGCGATGTGGCCAGGATGAGGATGGTGTTGTTGAAGATAGATATTAGAACATGGGGCTACTTCTATCCTGTTTTTTTTTTAAAACTCCCTCCTTGCTGCCAACTGCATCTCAGAGTTCTGAAGCTAGCCATTCTGGAATTCCTTTTATCCCATCATTTCAATCTTAATGGTTGAATATCAGAACATGAACTGGTTTTGGGACGGAGTCTGTAAGGCTTCACTACGAAATAGATGTCGAAATCATGCATATGATCGATTAGAGAATAATATAAATTATATTTTTGGATTCCATTTACCAGTTTAAACTTTTAAGTAAGATAGTTTTTTAACATGGTATCAGAGCCTTGTTGATGCAACAGTCATGAGTTTGAATTTCACCACCCCATTCTATTTGATAAAAATCAAGCAAAAGATAATGAGAGTCTATGCAAGTTCCAAGCTCAAAGTTTTCACTTAAGAAGATATGATAAAAAATAATATAAATTATATTATGGACCTCACCTGTTAACTTAAAATTTTAGATAAAATGATTCTTTAACAAGATCAGCTTTCAAAATATTGTTTGATGTGTAATCCAAATAATGCACCAAAAATCTTATTGCAAAATTCAATCAAAACAGGGAAAGATTGTCATCAATCTCAAAACAACAGTTTTTTTCAAACTTTGACTATCGCAAAACCGCGCATGTGGTTATAAATATCTAAAAATAGAACTTCAGAATTCCAATAAAATTTATACACTTTCTAGAATTAGTGGGGGGATGACTGCTCGTATCTGAAAAAGCTCTTCTGCAACCATTTTGTTCGCAGTAGAGAAGAATCTCTCAACACTCACTACCCCATTCAAACTTCGTTTCAAATGGAAGGACTGACCAGAGATAAAAGCAAAAGAAAAATCTAGGATCCATTAAAAACAGTTCACAAGCTGGTAATTTGTCTTCATCCATAAACATTCAATATGAAACACTGATCAAGATCAGGATTGATAGATTCAAAAGAAAACAAAAGGGGCAAATTTGCAGATGCGTCATGAAACACTCTTTATTATCCCTGTTGTTTTCTGAACATGACAAATAGAACCAATCTCTAGATTTATGGAAGAAAATAAGTTGGTGGATTTAGAAAATCTCACCTTAAAACATTTTCTTGTTGAGATCACAGTAACTACCAGCATTAAAAACTGGGGAGCCAAACAAAGAGAAGATGACTGCAAAATTATTTTCTGCGCTTGAGTGGACCAGTCTTGAACCCGCCTTTAGTTGGCTTGCCCCAAGGCGTTTGTGACACCCTCCCCAAGGACCCACTACTTTTGCTCCGACCTTCACCACCACCATGAGGATGATCTACTGGATTCATTGCAACTCCTCTAACTGTTGGTCTTCGACCCAACCACCGGCTCTGTCCAGCCTTCCTAAGCTTTCGATCCTTGTGGCTTGGGTTCGAGACCATGCCAATTGTAGCCCGACACCTAGAATCAATCTTTTTCACAACACCTGAAGGCAGCTGTACCACAGTAATGGTCGATGATGGCTCTTTCAGAATCTTTGCACTGGTACCTGCAGCTCGAACCATCTTCCCACCTTGACCAGGGTTCATCTCAATGTTATGTATTATTGTTCCAATACGCATAGCACCAAGAGGCATGCAACTTCCAATTTGTGAATTGATATCAAGGTGAAGCAGTTGTTTCATCATGTTACCACGCATTGAATTAGTATTGCCAGCTACATCTATGGCAAGCAACAAATAAGAGCAATCTCATTTCAGCTAACAATAATACATCATAAGAAAGAAACTGGTCAACCCATCACGAACAACTTGGTGAAGCAGAACACAAAAGGCAATGACAAAATTCAAACTTTCCTCTTCCCTTTATCCCTCCATATGTTCTTAAGAAATCTTTCTTAGTTAACAGATCCTTTTCCATGTCTTAAATCACCAAATCAAAGTCACCATTTTACACCACAAAGGTTGCTTCTTTTTCAATCCCCCATTCATTTCCCTCCCAAAAAAATTATCTACAAACAAGAAAAGAAAAGAAACTCTTATCTTCAATAAGCTCAATAAAGACTTCATCAAAATGGGGTGTTTCTTTTTTTCCCCTTTCACATTTCCAAACAACAAAAGCAACAATTAAATGAAAACCAATTCCATCCCCATTTTCCTTCTCGATTTCTCAGCAACCAAGCCTCAAAAACCTCATCTTTTTTAATACCTTAACTCGCCATGTCAACCATTTCGACACCTCAAAGTCTACTCCTTTCTCCATCCCCCACAAAAAACAAAACCCACTTTTCCTTCTCATCAATCAAAGCAGACTATCAGAAGAAATTCAAAAAAACAAAGAAATAAATTGAATCTAATAATAAGAAAACTTGGGATTTAAAAACTGAGAGTGAAAGAAAAAGAAAGAGGGGTACCGGTGGAGAAATGGCGGAGGAAAGAAGCGCTGGAGCTGGTGCTGCTGATCTCGTTGGGATGTTGAAGGAGCCTGTTGAAGAGTGAAGAAGAAGCTGTGCGAGCTCTACTCCATAGAGCCATTTTTTTCCTGTTCTTGGGGGGTGTCTGCTTCTAGTCTAGCAGTGAGGTTTTGGAGTGTTTTTTTTTTATAAGGTTAAGCAAACGGCATCGTTGTGAATTATATAGGGCTTGTTTGTATTTGGCTGCGAATTACTTTCTTTTTTCCAAGTAGAATGTCTTGCACTCCTTTTTTTTTTTTGTTTTTAAAATTGAGTCTTCCAAAAAAGAAAATAATCCCATTGAAAAAATATCCCTTGTACTGAGAGATCATTCCAACATAAAGAAATGAAAAACAAAATATGCAGCAAAGGAAAAACAAAATATTAGGTTTGAGAATTCTATTACTCCGAGAAACAACACGCCCCTTGTTCTTTAGCATACCACTTACCAGTGTCGTTGAATCTATTGTGCTAACAGAGTAGATCCATGCTGCTGCTTCGTGAAAGAATAGACAGAATATATTTCTAATCCGGGCTAATTTTCTCAATAATAAGCTTATTCCTAGCTTGTCAAATATATATAAGACTTCTTGCCCCAACTTTTGCTGAAATTCACCATAAACCAAGCCTTGCCATCAGCGAAATATTGGGTTGGGTTTCACTCCTAAATAGAGAATGATCAAAACTTAAGTGGATGTAGTCCATATGAAGAGATTCATTTAAAAAAGTAAGGTTTAATGTCTCTACCTTTAGCTACTACACAAGGATAGAGAGAAACAAGAAAAATAAAGTGAGCTGCTGGAAATAAAGAGAAAATAGAGTTCTCGGATTTTACTGTCCAGTTTTGATCAACTAGTCTGATCAATATGTATTTGTGGTCTAATTGAGTTGAAATTTTGTGGGGATGTTCATGACATATGAATCCTCATTGTGAATATGGAAATGAATTCTAAGTACTTTGCACAATTTTCCTTTGAGTTAAGAAGGAGCAATTTCATAGTGTATTATACATGCATGGCTTTTCTCAATTTTGTTTCAGAAAAGAAACACCTTTGCAGTGTATAGTTTTAATTCTAGATGTAGGAGTTAGTGTAAAATGAAATGAAAGAGCATGACTTCGTTGAGAAACTTTTGATCTAAACGGACCAGAGATCAATGTTTCTAATACTTCAGCTTCATTGAAAAGTCCATCTCCAACAACAGACAGTGACAGGCATTGCTCGGTCATTAATTTCATTAATTTCATGTGAGATTTTCTACTTAAATTTGAAGGAAGCATGATCTGATATTCTCTCTCCGGTGGGCCGGCATATACGTAGACTTGGTTCTTGAGGCAGGAGACTTGATTTTTTCCCATTTCATGGTGAATTTGAAAGGAGCTTCGTGGGTCAGGATAGGGTTGATGTCTCCAACTGCTCCCACCGAACGGTCTTTCCGGGGTTAGTTTTTCTTTTACTTCTTGGAAATTCTTGCAGCATCCATTATGGGGCTCACGCGGCCAGAAATCTCAGAACAGCTTCTATTATAGTACAAACCCAAATCATTCTGTGTTTTATGTCCTTACTGAGATGATCTTTCAATCGAAGTTGTTTCCTTTCGCAGTTCTATTTCCTGTCATTTCACCATTCTATTGTGTTCTCGAATCATTTTCCAAGGAAATTTCGAATTGCTGCCTTGGATCTTGATAAACACAGAGGAAGCAATGCATTTTCCCTCGGGTTCTGGTCTATTCCCTGGTTTATTGAAAGAAATTACCTTTTCTGCTGAGAAAAATGTTAAATCGGTTCCATGGAATGAATGACTTGTCGACTTTGTTCTCTCACTCTTCGTGAAATTCATAATCCTTTTTGCTAGCTATTTTCTCATATACAAATGGCTCTAATTAATGCAAAACTAGCTCTTCTTGCGACTCATTTCCTTAGTGTAGCCAGCTATGGATACAGTTCTTTGCAGGCGAGCAACGCTGGTGATGATGATGATCTTGGTGGCAGATTACAGTCGGTACCCGGCAAAGGGCTTTGGACAAAGTTGGATTCTTCATTCAAAAGTGGGCTTGTGATAGGTTATGTATTTTCTTCAGTTTCCATTTTTACTATTTTCCTGTCCTATTGCGTGCCTTGGGCTCGTCTCAACAAGAGGAAAAGGAACAAGATGACGATGAAGACACCAATGATGGCATCTCTGATGGAAAGGCGAGAGAAGAAGATCAAAGAAGTCAACGAGCAGGTATCCCCATAAGATTTTCCTTTCATCGTATATCTTGCTAGCTCGAATTCAATTATGTTATCACCGACCGTGTAGGTCAGCTGGTAGATGGCTGTCCTGGCTTAATCAAGGTCTCGAGTTCGAGACCTTGGATATGCAGTGACGCTATGTGGGAGAGCTTTGCTACCCTTAAGGGTCTCACCTGGCTCCGGATTAGTCGGCAGTGGCCGGACACCGGATGGTTAAATCAAAAAAAGAATTCAATTATGTTCATGTTAATTTAGTGAAGGCCATCAGTTATTCCATCCACAGATTTCGAGGTTTCAGATGTCGATCCCAAGAGTCAGTTTTGCTGAACTAAAGAAAGCAACCACCAGTTTCGACAGAGACAAAGTCATCGGAGTTGGAAACACGGGGACAGTATACAAGGCGGCACACCCTCATCTTCTTTTCACTGCCGTGAAGAGATTACTTGACTTACAACATTTGGAAGAACAATTCTTGTCTGAGTTGATGATTCTGGACAAGTATAGGCATAAGAACATCGTTCCACTCCTGGGATTCTGCCTGGAATCGAGGGAAAGGCTTCTGGTGTACCAGTATATGCCAAATGGGAATCTCCACGATTGGTTACATCCTGTGAAAGGTGATCAGCCTGAGATCCTGGAGTGGCATTTAAGGGTTAACATCGCAGTTGGGATAGCAAGAGGTTTGGCATGGCTCCACAATCATAACACCCTTCAACTAGTTCATCTCAACTTGAGCTCGAGCTGCATCTTGCTTGACAAATATTTCGAACCAAAGATATCAAATTTTGGAAGGGCAATGCTCATGATCACGACCTCAAATGCAGGGATTTTCATTGCAGACAGTGAGATGGATGGATGGGATTTGATCAAGGAAGATGTCCATCAGCTTGGTGTTCTTCTTCTTGAGCTGATTACAGGAGAAGATCCCTCTAGCAACAGTGAATTTTTTCAGAGTCTGGAACGTAAGTTTGTGCAAAACACTTGTCTATCGACTGTCTCGGCTGCACTGTATTGTTCGGTTGACAAATCTCTGCTCGGTCAAGGATTCGATGGTGAAGTCCTGTATTTTCTGAAGGTTGCCTGTAACTGTGTTCATCCTCTTCCAAATCGCCGGCCAACAATGGTTGAAGTGCACAAAATGTTGATGGCCATACACGTCACCACATTTTGGGCTAAAACTAATATATCAATGAGTTTGGCTGCTCCGTAGACATCCACCGTTACCGGATAGATATCTCCGAACCTGAAAAGAGATTTTAGAAGAAGGTTAGATGCCTGACAAAAAGAAATAATTATGACAATGGAAGACCAGACTGTTGTCTTTCTTTAAATTTGATTCAGCAATTATTGTTATTTTTATAGTTATATGGAGCGAAATTGTCCGCGCGTTGCGCTGAGTTTTTTTTATGTAGGAAATTGATTGATTTTATACGTGTTGTAATTGATTAATTACCAGATCACCCCTCCCTTCCAGACAAAACGGTTATTGCACTGCTCAATGAAATATTAAAAAACAAATAAACCGGCCAGACGAACCGGACCGGACCAGACCAAAAATATATAATTATCGTGGAACCCCGCAACTCAGGTGTTGTTTTCTGTCTTTTTCGAGGGACAAATTCGTAATTACACTATGCATAAACAGGAAAGAAAAAAAAACCAAGCCAATATATGTTCGAAGCAGCGGAGCAAATATCCAGTCCACAGTCTACTTTAGGTTCTTTCTAATTAGATTATTGTAACTGATAAATTTCAATTTGGTTCTTGAGTTTTATGCAAAAGTCCCATTTGATCTCTAAAGTTGTGTTTTCATAATTCTTTTTATCCTCATTGTTTTAAGTCCATTCTAAGAATTTACTCACTATATTCAGAAAAGCTCAATTTGGTTCCAGAATCTTCTTAAAAATATTATTTGATCTTTAAATTTTTCATTAATTAAAATTTGATCCCTCTAATAGACACTACAAGCCTTTTCCCCAAATCCCATCGACAAGTCTTTCGAGTTTCGACCCCACCGAAACAACATGACACGGCATCGTTTCTTCCACTCTCCCATCTGCTATAAGCAATATATATGTGTATGTATGTGTGTGTATATATATATACGAGCTGATTTGCCCGCTTCGCTGGGTTTTTTTATCTATGTAGAAAATTAATTGATTTTATAAATATTGTATTTTGTAATTTTTATATTTAATTAGTATAATTGTAATTAAAAAAACTTTGTTGAAAATGTTTTTTTTCAACCAAAATGTGATTGAATATTGCTATTGCTAAAAAACTTTTGATAAAATTTGTTAGAAATTTTGCTAAGAAGGTGAAATGATTTATTATAAACTTGTTGTCACAGATACTCTGGTTTTTTAAAAAATAAAGAAACCCGGTTAAAAAAGAACAACTGATTTGGACACTAAAAAATAAAAAATACATGTGAAAGAAAGGTCATTGTTTCTTAAATGGAAAAAAAAGAGTCTAAAATATAAATTTAAATTCAAACCCAAAGTTTTTTTTTTATAAGATTTATTCATCATATTACTATATTCAATATATTTAAGAATACCGATATTAATTTTTTTTGCAAGAAATCGTAGGTCATTTGTTTTCTCTCTCTATATATTTTTAGACGATAATATTAAATAAATATTAAACATATATACTTAGTCTCACATACTATATATTGTGATCGAAATGCAAAGTGATTTTTATATTTTTTAATTGTAGATAACCTAGATAAATTTGAAAAAAAATATGAGTTGCCTTTTTTCCCAGTAATATTAGATCTGACACATTATAAATAAAAATATTGTATTTTTTTAAAAAAAGAAATATAATTTTTTTGCGTGCTATAATTACTTATTTGCCGTCTAAAAAGAATAGTGTAGTCGAAACAGAAAGTGCCTCGTATATTTTTTAATTGTAGATAATGTAGTCAAATTTGTTTACCTTTTGTTTTTTTGAGTTGTATTTTTTCTCGGGTAATATTAGATCTTAAATATTAAAAATTCAATTTGTTTTTTTTTAAAGAAATAAACTTGAACAAAAGAGCACAAAATTAAAATTCATAGCCATTTATTTTATTTTATAATATTTATTCATCATATTATTATATTAAATGTATGTAAGAATGTTGATATTAATTTTTTTTCCTGCAAAAAAAATCCGAGGTCATTTTTTTTCTCTTTATATATTTTTTAGGCTGATAATATGCAATAAATATTAAAACATATAATAATGACTTGTTTGCCGTTTAAAAGGAACAAGTGTAATCGAGACAAAAGTGACTTGTATCGTCCCTTTAATTGTAGATAACCTAGGTAAATTTGTCTATTTTTTTGTTCTTGAGTTGTCTTTTATCCCCATTAATATTAGATACAAAATGACTATTGCTATTATTGCAAAAAACAATTAAAATTATCAAATTATCTCGAAAAGAAAAAAACACTCAAAAACATTAACAAAAGAGTAAGCAAGAAAAAGAATATATTATTATTATTATTATTATTATTATTATTATTATTATTATTATTATTATTATTGTGTTAATGATGAATAAAGAACAGAAATAAATAAAAGAAAACAAATCATAATAACTTAAAAAAACATAATTATTAGGGGAAAAATTCATCTAATTTGAAAATAATGACAATAAAACTAATAAAAAAATTAAAAGAAAGAGCACATAAAAAAGAAAAAAAATCATAATAACTTAAAAAAACATAATTATCAGGGGAAAAAATTCATCTGATTTGAAAATAATGACAATAAAACTAATAAAAAAAATTAAAAGAAAGAGCACATAAAAAAAATATAATAGATGATAAAACCAAAAAAAAATATTAGCTGAAAAAATCATTTAATTTTTTTTTAAAAAAAAATATATGTTCTACGTTGCGGGATGAGTAAAAAATAATTTTCACTATTCAATACTGTTTGAAAATGTGTTTTATGTTTTTTTATTTTAATCGGAATTTTTATTTGTTTCTGTTCTTTAAATATGTGAAAAATAAACGAAAACAGATTTTAATGTTTATCAAATAATTGCCATGTTTTTCCTAATAATTTCTATTTTGAATTTGTTTTCTATTTGTCTGGTCTTAGATTTCGCTCAATTTTTTTTTACTGTTTTACTAATTTCTGCCACTTTCATTCATTACAATAATAATAATAAAAAAAAGAAAAAAAAGTTCATTAGAATAATAATAAAAAAAAAGGAAAAGCCCAGACAGTTGCTTTTCTAATAATAAAAAAAAAAAAAGAAAAAAGTTCATTAGACAGTTGCTTTTCTAATAATAATTAAAAAAAAACAAAAAAGGAAAAAAAAAGAAAAACAAATAACAACAAACGTAATAATAAAAAAAAAAAAAAAAAGGGAAAAAAAAAGTAAAAGCAAAAAAATAACGCAAGAAAGTTGAATTGGTGGCGCAGGGGTTCGAACCCCTCAGCACTGAATTTCCAAATGCCTTTCCAATATGACAGGGGCCGCTTTCGACCACAGACTCTTTCTCTTCCATTTTCACCATAGCAATAGTAAATACCATCTCTTCAAAAAAAAACAAAGACAAAGTGCACAAACTCGCTGCGAGCGAGGAGACAAATATCCAGATCCACGAGTGTTTTTCGATCTGCGTGAACAGTAAAAATTACTGTTGAAACGGCCTACCTCTTTTAGATATATAGTAATAGTAATACCACGAGCTGATTTGCCCGCTTCGCTGGGTTTTTTTATCTATGTAGAAAATTAATTGATTTTATAAATATTGTATTTTGTTATTTTTATATTTAATTAGTATAATTGTAATTAATAAAATTTCTTGAAAATGTTTTTTTTCAACCAAAATGTGATTGAATATTGCTATTGCTAAAAAACTTTTGATAAAATTTGTTAGAAAATTTGCTAAGAAGGTGAAATGATTTATTATAAACTTGTTGTCACAGATACTCTGGTTTTTAAAAAAATAAAGAAACCCGGTTAAAAAAGAACAACTGATTTAGACACTAAAAAATAAAAAATACATGTGAAAAAAGGTCATTGTTTCTTAAATGGAAAAAAAAGAGTCTAATATATAAATTTAAATTCAAACCCAAAGTTTTTTTTATAAGATTTATTCATCATATTACTATATTCAATATATTTAAGAATACCGATATTAATTTTTTTTGCAAGAAATCGTAGGTCATTTGTTTTCTCTCTATATATATTTTTAGACGATAATATTAAATAAATATTAAACATATATACTTAGTCTCACATACTATATATTGTGATCGAAATGCAAAGTGATTTTTATATTTTTTAATTGTAGATAACCTAGATAAATTTGAAAAAAAATATGAGTTGCCTTTTTTCCCAGTAATATTAGATCTGACACATTATAAATAAAAATATTGTATTTTTTTTAAAAAAGAAATATAATTTTTTTGCGTGCTATAATTACTTATTTGCCGTCTAAAAAGAATAGTGTAGTCGAAACAGAAAGTGCCTCGTATATTTTTTAATTGTACATAATGTAGTCAAATTTGTTTACCTTTTGTTTTTTTTTAGTTGAATTTTTTCTCGGGTAATATTAGATCTTAAATATTAAAAATTCAATTTTTTTTTAAAGAAATAAACTTGAACAAAAGAGCACAAAATTAAAATTCATAGCCATTTATTTTATTTTATAATATTTATTCATCATATTATTATATTAAATGTATGTAAGAATGCTGATATTAATTTTTTTCCTGCAAAAAATCCGAGGTCATTTTTTTTTCTCTTTATATATTTTTTAGGCTGATAATATGCAATAAATATTAAAACATATAATAATGACTTGTTTGCTGTTTAAAAGGAACAGTGTAATCGAGACAAAAGTGACTTGTATCGTCCGTAGGTAAATTTGTCTATTTTTTGTTCTTGAGTTGTCTTTTATTCCCATTAATATTAGATACAAAATGACTATTGCTATTATTGCAAAAACAATTAAAATTATCAAATTATCTCGAAAGAAAAAACACTCAAAAAACATTAACAAAAGAGTAAGCAAGAAAAAGAATATATTATTATTATTATTATTATTATTATTATTATTATTATTATTATTATTATTATTATTATTGTGTTAATGATGATTAAAGAACAGAAATAAATAAAAGAAAACAAATCATAATAATTTAAAAAAACATAATTATCAGGGGAAAAAATTCATCTAATTTGAAAATAATGACAATAAAACTAATTAAAAAATTAAAAGAAAGAGCACATAAAAAAGAAAAAAAATCATAATAACTTAAAAAAACATAATTATCAGGGGAAAAAATTCATCTGATTTGAAAATAATGACAATAAAACTAATAAAAAAATTAAAAGAAAGAGCACATAAAAAAATATAATAGATGATAAAACAAAAAAAAATATTAGCTGAAAAAATCATTTAATTTTTTTTTAAAAAAAAATATATGTTCTACATTGCGGGATGAGTAAAAAATAATTTTCACTATTCAATACTGTTTGAAAATGTGTTTTATGTTTTTTTATTTTAA
This sequence comes from Salix viminalis, assembly GCA_029228465.1. Lineage (NCBI taxonomy): Eukaryota > Viridiplantae > Streptophyta > Magnoliopsida > Malpighiales > Salicaceae > Salix > Salix viminalis. The sequence goes on from CM055442.1 coordinate 1,769,209, forward strand.
TCGGAATTTTTATTTGTTTCTGTTCTTTAAATATGTGAAAAATAAACGAAAACAGATTTTAATGTTTATCAAATAATTGCTATGTTTTTCCTAATAATTTCTATTTTGAATTTGTTTTCTATTTGTCTGGTCTTAGATTTCGCTCAATTTTTTTTACTGTTTTACTAATTTCTGCCACTTTCATTCATTAGAATAATAATAATAAAAAAAAGAAAAAAAAATTCATTAGAATAATAATAAAAAAAAAGGAAAAGCCCAGACAGTTGCTTTTCTAATAATAATTAAAAAAAAAGAAAAAAGTTCATTAGACAGTTGCTTTTCTAATAAGAATTAAAAAAAAACAAAAAAAGAAAAAAAAAGAAAAAACAAATAACAACAAACGTAATAATTAAAAAAAAAACAAAAAAGGAAAAAAAAAGTAAAAGCAAAAAAAAACGCAAGAAAGTTGAATCGGTGGCGTAGGGGTTCGAACCCCCTGCTAGCTGAATTTCCAAATGCCTTTCCAATACGACAGGGGTCGCTTCGACCACGGACTCTTTCTCTTCCATTTTCACCATACCAATGGTAAATACCATCTCTGCGAAAAACAAAGACAGGTGCACAAACTTCAGCTGAGCGAGGGAGACAAATATCCAGTCCACAGTGTTTTCAGTCTGCGTGAACAGTAAAAATCACTGTTGAAACGGCCTACCTCTTTTAGATATATAGTAATTTTCTTTTGAAGAAAACCTCGAACGTATGATCCTAATTTTATCAATTTTGGACCATAAAGAGAGAGAATAAGTGTGTATTTTGTATTATAGATGTATTTTAAAAAATATATATTAAAAAAAAAGTTAAATTACTATAAATATAAAAAAAGTTTAAATAATAAAAACAAAATAACTTTATAAATTATAGTTAATTTAAAGCAATAAAAAACAGGACACGAGTAACCTAGCCTAGGACAAGTGTGAAACCGTACACGCATTTCGATGCAATAAGACCCTTCTTTTCATGGCATCTCCTTCTCTGGTCCTCTTTACTACGAAAGCAGAGAAAGCATCGTTTCTCCTTTCCTTCACCTTCTTATCTCTCTATACATTTCTTCCGTCAATCTCACTCATTTGCAGAGTGACCGAGAAAACCCAAAATGGGCTCGTTAGTGAAAGGAGTGATGATCCATGAGTCACTTTTAATTCATGATTATGCCACCCCTTCTTTTCACTCTTCAGCTAACTCTCTCCTCCGCAAGCTCCGCCACTCCAACCTCCACGTTGGGATCTCTTTCTCACCTTCTCTCCCTCACAATAAGGTTTTCCCTGTAATTCCTTATATCTTTCTGGTTTGTTATCTTTGATGAGATGGTTGTTTGAAAGCTCAGTTTTTTTTTCTGCCCTTTTGTTTTAGGTGAGTGTACTAAAAAAGATGGCAATGGAATACTCCTTTGATTGTTTTCTCTTGAATGATGAATCATCTGCTGATGGTGTTAATGAGATTACACTTTCTTGGGGTGACATTGGAGGGGAAATTTTGTTTCTTGTTCCTAGCGACAAGAAGGATGCTTTTGGTCAATTAAGCAATCTCGGTTGGATCATTGTTGTTTTTGGTGAGTTTTATCATGCCCTTTTGTTAATTCTATGTATTAGTGACTTTGTTTTAGTAGTTGACATCAGTGGATTCTGTTTTATATCTTGTCTTTGTCGTTTCAGGTTTGATTATTTTATTTTTTTTAGACGTGGATTCCTGTTTTCTTTTCTTCTAGATGTTGAAGGTGCTGGTGCATGTGAGAGTTCAGGAGTGGTTTGCATCAGTAAACTGGAAGAATTGCCTATGATAATTTGCGCCTCAATTAGAAAGGTTATCATGATTGATTATTATCCAATTAGCAAGTCCACTTCTACAATTATTTATGAATTTTAGTTCTTTTTCTTATATATTCTCTGACTATTTTGTTTTTCCATTTCCAAACAGGCTATTGGTGATGAAGTTGTGACTGTTGGTTATATTATGAAGCCTTCTCGGGAAGAAGATTTTGCCAAGGTGAGTTTTTGATAGGGGAATTGGAAGCATTACTGATGTTGGAGAAAGACTCTGTCATGGATCATAGATGTTCTCCAGAATCCATATATACAAAGAAATCAATGTGAAGCAATGATATCCTGTTCGAATTCTTTCATTGCTATTGAAAACTGATTCATTCTATTTTCTGGATCTAGAGCCCAATCTGACTTAGCTCTTCACTTTTAGTTTGACTTTTTATGGTGCATACTCCATCTTGTTTATCTGTACCTTTATCCATATATAAATTGTAGTTTAGATGTATGTCTACAATTGCAAGCTTATCCTTTTTTCTTGTTGCAGAGGGGTGCGTTCCCCATGAATCCTACTCCAAATGGTTTGATGTTTCTACCCCTCACATTTGAGCTTCCCCTGCTATCTCAATTACAACTCGTTGACATAGTTCTGCATAAAGCGACTGATGAAATTATCTCTGTTGACTTAAGCGGCTCTTCAGAATCCTCAAACAGAATTACTTTCTCTACAGGCATGCAAGAATTGCAAAGGTAGTTTCAGATCCATGTTCATACATTTTTTTTGTGAGGATAAATCAACATTTTGCAAACAAAGTTGTGGATTAATGACATAATAATGTGCCTGGATCCCTTTCTTCCGCAGGTATATGGAACACCATTCTGATTGCTTTGCAATTGATCCACTAGATAAAATATATCCTGTACTGGATAGACAAAAAATCCAACAAATTCTTCTTGGGCTGGATGCTCTCAACAAAGAAAGCTGCCGGGCAATCAGAGGACCCCATTTCCTAAAGGTCTTTTGATCAGAATGGTATCTATTTTAAATAGTAAAACTGATCTCACAAATCATTAGACACAAAATGAATTTTTTAGCTTTGTTGTCATTGCAAAATCAACTATGATGATTTTTGGTGTTCATTGTTTAAGCATGTGTTTCTTGGGTGTTTTCCATATTGATACTAATTTTCTTGATACACATTAAGGCTCCATTCAGGCGTGATCTCGTGCACATTTCACCATATTATCCTCAAATTTAGTCACAACCAGAGTTTATAATATGCAGGTTAATGGATTTAATGACCCTGATTTGGCACAAAGTCTGTCTGAGGCTAAATTATCTCTTCCGAGTATAGTGAAACCTCAAGTTGCCTGTGGAGTAGCTGATGCTCACAGTATGGTAAGAATTTCTTTGATTGCAAGGGATACAACTGGAGGATCAAAAAATTTAATCAGGACTTCATCTTGTTACTGCAACAGGGACTCTGTAATACTTGGTTTTTTCTGTGGACTTCCTAAGCAAGTTCCTTAATAATGAAATCTCAAGTATTCTTCTATTTTGTCCAATTTTAGGTACTTGTCAGGAAAGATTTATTTATCATTTTATAGTTAAATGCTTAGAGATGCTATCAATTTTGAACATTGGTTATGTGGTCTGCACCATCTGTGTGGATAAGCATTCATCATTTCCTTAATAATGAAATCTCAAGTATTCTTCTATTTTGTCCAATTTTAGGTACTTGTCAGGAAATATTTATTCATCATTTTATAGTTAAATGCTTAGAGATGCTATCAATTTTGAACATGGGTTATGTGGTCTGCACCAGCTGTGTGGATAAGCATTCTAGGTTACTTGTAGACCAGCTCCATCATTTTGGGTTTGCCTGAACATTTTTGAAATTGTTTGTGGTTCATTACAAGGGAGCTGCAATATTTTTTAGTTCCTTATCCTTAATTTCCTGTCTTAAAAAAGTTTTAATTCTCACATTCCAGGCAATCACCTTTAGAGTTGAAGATTTTAAGGATTTAAATGTTCCTCTTCCAGCAATTGTTCAGGTGAGCGCAAAAGTACTGTGCCAATTTTGGTCTGACTTTTTGGTCCTGCATTCTGGCATGACAGTAATATGAACCAATGTCTGGTTATTCTGATTGTGTATGCTTGCCTGGAAACAATGATTAGGGTTTGTATTCAACATAGATACAGCATAGTTTTACACCATCCTTCCAGTAAGTTAAATGTAATTTAACATGACTGAAATATATTTCAAAACCCTTGGTCAGAGGAGTTCCCAAGTGGTTGGGCCTTCTAAAGGGTCTTTTTGACAGCTGAGTTTCATGTTTTCTGTTCTCCTGGCTCTGAACGGTTTGAGTGGCATTGCAGGAGTACGTGGACCATTCATCTACTATATTCAAGATTTATGTCTTGGGTGAGCAAGTTTTCTATGCAGTAAAGAAATCTATACCAAACGCAAATGTCTTAACCAAATCATCTGAAAAGAATGAACTCAAACCTTTACTCTTTGACAGGTAGCATTTGGTTTCTTTGTTTGCTTTCTGCTTTCTTGGGTTATGATAATGTCAGATGTTTCAATTTTGATAATGTTGTGCTTACCCTCTGCAGCTTAAAATCTCTACCCACCAGCACTGGGCACTCTGCAGGTGCAGATTCCTTCAAGACCAATATTAATTCTTTTGATCTTGAGCTAGTCACAGATGCTGCAAATTGGCTTGCACGAAAACTTGATCTTACCATCTTTGGCTTTGATGTTGTTGTAAGTAACCCTTCCTTGACTGCATATCTTTTGCAGTTTGTATCTCTTACCAGTCAAACCTGATTAATATTTTGATGATTTTTCTTGATTATTTGATGAGTGATTTATAATGGTAGAAAACCCGAGATGAATAACGAGAAAGTATCGTTCAGAAATGCTTTGCTATTCTTGTATAAGATTAGCATCAAGCATTCTAACTGGAGCCAATGTACTACTTGTTGATAATTCTGGTGCTCAGTCGCTTCATCTATTTTCTTTTCGGTTATAGACCTGACCCCTCAGTGGGATATATATTTTGAAGATGCATCTGTGTAATTAAGAACCCATCTGAGACTGTTCAATCATCTTTGTAGTAGAGTTTAGCATATTATATTTGTGAACTTGCATACAAATCCACATCCTCTCACACCTTATCTCATCTGTTTTGCTGTGGGGTGAAAAATCAGATCCAGGAAGGTACTGGTGACCATGTCATTGTGGATGTGAATTACCTCCCATCTTTCAAGGAAGTGCCCGATGATATTGCCGTGCCGGCCTTTTGGAAAGCTATCAGACACAAGTTTGAATCAAGAAACAGGAAATAGAAGAAACTGAGCAGTGGTCTTTCCTGTAGCTGAATATGATCATAGACAGAGAATAACTGGAAAACTGGCAGAGCTAATGAGCTTTCTGTTGATGGATAAAAGCTTTCATTTCCATCCAAAGTTGACTTGATCGCTGACTTCTTAAATTGTACACCCAGAGAAAACCAGTATTAGGCTATAAGCCTTTTGAGTAATGAACAATATGTGAATCTGTTTTTGCTACAACGACCTTTCTTCCTCAATGTTTGACTAATCAGATGCTTAACTTGGTTTTTATGGAATTGGTAGAGCAGAGGAGGCACAATATAGTGGATCCTAGCTCAGCAGTGCCAAGTCTATCAGGATAACATTGATATGGGATAATGATCCAGGCTCGATTGGTTGGATAAACGAACAGTTCATCTCCATCCCTTAAAAGATATCACAATCAGTATAGGCCCCACAATACATGAACCAGCCCGCCATTAATTATCTTTATCAACGAAGGGATAATGATGATCATGGTCATGATTAACAGATAGAAATTAGGTTCCATACAAAGTTCAGACACCCACCATCCATTTTCGGGCTCAGCACACAGGACAAACACAATGCCCACTTCACCATCTCCTCCACCACAAGAACAGCAATGAATGATGGACTTTTACACTCAACAATTAACGCGTGCTGCTTCCCATGTTATTTCTTGTGAATAGATTATCAATATCAGGAGACATGAGTTAAATCGGGTTTAGTTCTATTATTGTACCCAAACCAACCCAGGTTAACTTGTGCTGTGATTTCAAGATCGAGTTTTATAATTGTTAATATAATAATCACTAAAGTTTATATGATTGTTAATTTTAGGATCTATATAATTAATTGAGGTACATACATGCTCGTTCAGACACTCAAGCTAATAAAAAAGCAAAAATAAAGACAATGGGATCCATGTATGATGGATAACTTTTGGGAAAACCTAAGTTAAGTCTCTAATGTATTGCATTGCTATCATTTTAAGTCTCAAGACTTTCTATTTTATATATTTTAGAAAATGTCACCTTTTAAATTTCTTTCCACCCACTTTAAATCAAGTTGAGAGATTCCATCCAATTTATAAACACTCCATGAGTGTCAAATAAACACCATTCAATTATCAATCCATTTTAATGGAAAGACATTTTATTCATTTCTATCTAATAGTTTGTAAGGGATTCATTGTAAAAAGATTGTTCTTTTACTTTTATTGTTGGATGCTCGTTAATTTATGTTTTCTCATTTGAATATCTTGTTCTTACCCATTAGAGATCTCAAATATAATTTAGCTTTTTTCTCTTCACTTTGTTCCACTGGCTTGTATAAAAATAAAGTTTATCATTTGTTTTACGTTTAGGAAAAATTAACTTAATATATAGGATAAAAAAAAACATAACAATCATATATAAATTGGATTTTAATTATTACTAAAAAAAGTAGATTGAAAATGAAAGGTATCCTATTAGGTTTCACCAGTCACGTTTATTGTAATGTGAATAAACTCAAAAGATCAAGGCTAAATTGATATATATATATAAGATAATACAAGTACATAAAATGGTAAGCATTGAATTGAATTATATGAGTTTCTAATTGTTATTGAATTATTATGAATAGGGACACTAAACAATAATGTATAAATTATATGAGGTTCTAATTTAAATAGATGGAATTTTTAAGGGTGTCCTTTTTTGTGTCGCTGACCTTGTTTATGGCAACATTGATGAAACGAAGGCTTAAGGCTAAATTGATAACAATATAATAAATTAGGGGCTAAACTGAAGTTTGGCTCAATGAGAAGTGACCTCCTATGAAGTATAAATACGGAAGACGATGAAGTGCTGAAACCGAGAAATCCTCTCCATTGTCTTCCGTCTCTCCAGGGCCCCTCCCCCCAAAAAATTAAAATTAAAAACCCTAGATCCATCCAATCCCTAAAAAAATATAAATTGAAGGAAAAAACCCCCTAAAACAGTATCAAAAATCGGTTTTTTAATGGCACAACAAAATCAAGAAGAAGAAGAGTTAGTAGCTGTAGTAGAATCTGTACCCGAAACCCTAGATCAATCTCCTTCCCCCGATCCTTCGCTTTCTCGTAATGTTTCCTTTAGTAAACTCAACGCGCAAGCTCCCGCCTTTGTCCCCACGCGCCCCCAACCCCAACCTCCATCGCGGTTGCCCGTGATCCCTCCCCCTCCTCCTCCTCCCGCGGGCATGATGCATATGTACCCTCCGTCTCCGTTTCACGTTCCGATTCATAGCCCTGTTCCCTTGCCTCACGTCATCCCCGTCCCAAACCAGCACCACCACCACCATAATCATTACAATCAGCATCAACAGCAGTATGTTCAAGTTCGAAAGCATAATCAGTTGCATAATTCCAAAAGGGTGCCGCAGCAATTTGAGGAAGAGGTTGATTTGGTTGTGAATAAGGATGCAGCAGCTTCTTCGGATCATGCGACTAAGAGTGATGAAGCTATGAATAAGCTTTTGAATCAGGTTAGTTTAATTTGTATCTATTTGTTTTTCTTTCTTCGAATTTAGGGTCTAGTACATGATTAGTGAATAGTGACAAATTATCGGTGATGTAATTAAGTTGAGAGTAGAGCATGTGTTAAAGGAAATTCAAGTTAATCTTGATGATTATTAGAAACAATGGGGAACTTAAGATGTAATGCTAATGGAGTTGGTAGAAGTCTTTAAAAATTGTGCCTAGAGTGGTGATTGCGATAGGGGAATGGAAGAACAGGATTGTCGTAAACCCGCATTTCTGATATAGTGGAGTCTACGGTTTGATAGTGCTTCGGACTGCATTTGAAATTGCTTTTGATCTGGAAAAGGCATCAAAACTATCAAAAAGAGCACCAGAAGGAATTGATTAATCTAGTTGGGATTGTTGATGAATTGCGTTTGTTTGATAGTGACTAATAGATACATTGGTGTGGAGAGCTTGTTAAATTAAGTACAAGGGAATGATGAGAGAGGTAGTAGAATGACAATAGGGTGAATTGAAATGAAACATGATTTAAGATACCTTTGTTCCATGTTGGATTATGCAATTAACTGCCTTGTTTTTTGGCATTTGCTCTTAACTGTTTGCAGGTGGAGTATTATTTCAGTGATTTGAACTTGGCCACTACTGATCATCTTATGAGGTTTATCACCAAGGATCCTGAAGGGTATGGTAAGGTCTTTCAACTTCTGTCATTTTGTTCTTCTATTTGGTATTTTATTATTATCTTGATTTTTTTATCTTAAAGTTCAGCACAGTAATACTTTGCTTTTCTTTTTGATCTCTTGATGATGATGATTAGGAGAGTACATACTCTTTTGTAAATGAAGCTAGGATAACAATTGGATAAACAGTCCCCTGATAACCAGCTACTTTCTTTGCTTTTTGATCTCTTGATAATGATTTGAGTAGCACATACTCTTGTAGAAATAACTCTTTTGTAAAAAAATCGTGAATAGCTTTTTATTGAACTTTGAGTCAAGAAATAACAAAATGACACTTTTCTTGAGGTTTCATGCAAACTATATCCTCGCAGTTTGCCAATACATTTCCACTTTAGTAGTTTTCTAAAGGAATTTCATAATAAAAAAGAAGAAGCAAGGGTCTTATGTTATTAGAAGTTATCACCTTTAGTGTCATGTGATTGTGCAAAGATTGTTTACCCAACCTTTATTTCACAATAAGCTATGTGAAATATTATTATTTATATTATACCCCTTCTAAGCCCTTGTTTGCTTTAATACAGTGCCAATATCTGTTGTTGCTTCCTTTAAGAAGGTTAAAGCTGTTATAAACAATAACTCTCAGCTTGCAACCATTCTGCGGAACTCAACAAAGCTTGTAAGATTGCTTTTGATCACCCTTACTCCTATTTGTCTGTGAAACTTCTTTATATTGTTTTTGTTGGCCGCTGTGTAATTTTCTTGGACGTTACATCATACAGGTAGTTAGTGAAGATGGAAAGAAAGTAAGACGCCAGCATCCATTAACTGGGTCAGATGTCGAGGAGTTGCAAGTATGATTTATTTTGCTCACTACCTTTCTTTATCTTGCATTATTAGAGTTGGAAATTATGTTAACTTCTTTCTGTCTGTGGCCGGACACATGAAATTTTGTATTTTTTCCTTTGTCATGTGTGCTGATAGTTTAGAGAGAGAGAGAAATTATGGTTTTGTTTCTAACACTTTCCTTGATCTCTAGTCTCGTATAGTTGTTGCTGAAAATTTACCTGAGGATCATTGCCACCAAAACCTCATGAAGATCTTTTCTGCTGTTGGGAGGCAAGATATTTATGTTCAGAATGATTTTCATTGGATGATTTAGCTCTTATGTAAACCATGCCAGATATAGTATTAGACATTTGATATCGTTGACCTTTGCTTTTTCCAGTGTGAAGACTATTCGTACCTGTCCACCTCAACCTTCTGGTGGTGCTTCTTCAGCATCTAGATCTGGAAAAGCTGATGGAATGCATTTCAGTAACAAGGTACATTCAGGCATGCAAAGGCATCGATTATGTTTGCATACTTTCAATCCTTTCTTTATCAACATCATCATGCATTTCTTTCTCTTGGTGATGTGTGTTATTGGCAGAAATCTGGCAGAAAATAAGCATGTTAATGGTAGAAATTATGGAAGCTCCTTTTTTCTCTAAGGCAGCTTTCTTTGTACTACATGTCTTCTGTGTTTGCTCCGCTTCCTGGTCTCTCTAAACCTCACTGTTTATAATTGAAAATGAGCAACAAACTTTCTCATTTTCAGGCAGATTTTCTGCCAAGAATCTACCATAGTTTCTGCCATTGACATGTTGATTTTCTGCCAGATTTCTGCCACTAATTTTGCCATTAACACCCCCCCTCAAATTGATGTTGGTAAGTCAACTAGCAAACATTTGCCAACAAAAATTTGTTGTTGTTAACTTCAAGACAAGAATAAAGAAATTTTCTTGATGAATCTTACATTTTTGCTTATCTATTGATGCCGGTAGGGTTAGTATAATTATTCAGAATTGAACTTCAAGGTTGTAGTATTCTGATGTATTTCATTTTCCATTCATCATTTCTTTTCAGCAGATAGCTGGTACTTTTAAAAAAATTTCTTATTGTTTGTCATATGAACATGGAAAAGCATAACATCTAAACCCCTCATATCATTTTGCAGTTGCATGCATTTGTGGAATATGAGACCGTTGAGATTGCTGAGAAAGCAGTAAGTATTTTGCTTTTCCATGTTTTGATTGGGTCTGCTTTCCTAACATCAAATGCACATTGGACTAATTAAGTGCACATACTATTATGTAGGTTGCTGAGCTTAATGATGAGGGAAACTGGAGGAGTGGTCTTAAGGTTCGGTTAATGCTGAAGCATGGAGTATGTACCAATATCTTCTTTCTTTCTTTCTTTCTTTCTTTTGGTGCTGTCATTTGCAAAGAAAGATGCTAGAGATACCAGCTTTAACACCAAAATATTTCAACTTATTAATGCAATGGCTTATGCTGTAACGTGAAGGTGCCATGTGACCTTGATTAACAAATCTTCTTATCCGATGATGCTAAATCATTTAGGAACCAAGTGCTAATGAAATAGTTCCTAATTGTTGTATATCATGCTTCTTAATGCACTCCTGTTCAAATTTGGTACTGAACCATCAAAGTCAATCAGACTGTTTACGGTTAAAACTGTTTGTGTGGGTTTGATGGTCTATGATGAAAGGCTTAAATATTCATATTAAAATGATTGGCTTTGGGAGAATAATTACTGGATATGGAAAATAATCTAAAATAGTCTAAAGGGAAAGTAGAGATGATAGGATTGAGCATCTTATACTTAATATTCGATTTGTAATCTTGGTGGGTGTTAAAACCCTTGATTCTCCATTTAATGGCTGGTATTGGCAGTTCAAATATCCCTTGCTGTAAAGGTTTCAGATACACTTATAGTTCCTCAGGCAGACACATTGACCCTGTCAACCAGTGCTTCCCACTGTAGGTTGGCATAGTTTCATGAGTCACAACATGCACTTTTGGATCTTAATACTGTTCTATCAATTTCAATTAATGAATTTGGAAGTTTGTTATGTTTTTGGAGCTAGCTTAGTCTCCTGATTTATGTTTGTTTCTTCCATCATTAATCAAAATCCACCCAGGCACGAGGAAAGAAGGGGCATGATGGTCAAGGGAATTCTGAGGAAGATGAGGTTTCTGCTTCTGAGCAAATGCCGAATGAAAAGCAGACAGAAGATCAAGCCCAGCAGCATGATGCCCATTCACATGAGCTTTCTGTGAGTGTTAGCAAAATTCCTTTGAATTTGAACAAAGCAAAATTTGGAAATAATTTTCTACAGAAATATCAATTTTCACATGGCCAACTGGGACTGACTTGGCATAAGCCTTGTGGTATTGGACAATTAAGAATCTGGACTTGTTTGCTGGTGTTTTCTGTTTCACTATGTGTAAAGCAAATGAAGTGGGAAGATTGATGAATAATAGAAACCGAATTTATGATAGAAAAGAATCAGGTTTTCATTGTCTCATCCCATGAAGGGAAAGGGGGGGAGAAGGCTGCTCTGACTGGAAAGGCTACTGGTCTTTGATATGACAGAGAAATGCTTGTATCATGGGTGATACATGCATTATCCCACAGAACTGCCAGCATCCTAGATTGTGTAATTTTTTTTGCTAAAAAAAGAGAGAATACTGGAATAACAATTGTTTTCTATTTGATGTTTTAAACGCATCCTTGCTATATTTATTTGTCCCCCATAATGATGTTTTAGTTCATGATTGACTGAGATCCGTTTACTTGGGCAGGGAGAGGATCATGCCAATGACAAGGAAGGTGCACAGAGAAAGCGTAACCGGGCGCGGGGCAAGGGCCGCGGGCGAGGTCAATACCATCACAATAACCACCCCGGTAACCGTGGAAATCACATGGGAACTCCCCCTTCAAATCCAGTTCTCGGTGAGCATCCAACAACAGCTAAGCATCCACCCGGGCCCCGAATGCCAGATGGAACCAGAGGATTTGCAATGGGTCGAGGGAAACCAGTCGCTGTCAATATCGCATGACTTCGGTATCTCTACAGTGTTCAGTTTTGGTTATAATAGATGTGCATGTAAGTTTATGTTGGGGTGGGGAAGCAAGTCATCAGTATATGTTGTCGATGGCAGGGGTTTTAGAAAATGCTGTCCATCTGCAGTAGTTTTGGCTCATATGGATCTGCTACTCTTTTGTTGGTATCTTGCATTTGGGCATGGATGCTGTATAAACAGTTTTTTTTTTCTTCCTCCTCTCATTAAACTCTAGTTTCGCATGATGTAGAAATGAAAACAACAAAACTCTTGCTGAGGGATTCACCAATTTTTATAGATAAATGTGACTTGAAATATCGAATAAAAATTGTTCATCAAATACCTGTTCTTCATCCATCTCTTCTCTGTAATTTGGTGCAAGTCGCCGCCGGCACCAACTTCTGAACTATTCTGTCCACGAACTAGCCTATGGTACGCCGGTTTTCAAACGGGACCCTGTTGGTCTGGACAATGCCTAACCATCTTCCTCATCTCAAGAGGAAAGGCAAAGATGAGAGCTTATGATGAACAACACGAAACCCAGAAGGGTCATGATCATTGATCAACCATATCCAGTGTTAAAACATCAAAATAACTCTTTTTTTGGTCAATCTAAACTCCCAAACCAATATATTTGTTTCAAGAAAATAATTTGGTCGAAATGCATGGCATGACATGAACCTGCAGGCCCAAGAATTCCAAGGTAGTGCTTCTAATCAGTATTGCAAAATATATGATTTAGTTTTAAAAGCCGTCATGTCAACAAGGCCTATTAGCTCAGTTGGTTAGAGCGTCGTGCTAATAACGCGAAGGTCGCAGGTTCGAAACCTGCATGGGCCACTTGTTTTATTACCTGCCCCTTTTTGGTTTGTCCAAAACTACATTTTAGTCCTTGTGGTTTCATAAATATGTACTTCGGATCGTACTAGTTTAATTCTTCCCATGTCGGATTTGGTTTTAGGGGACTCTTGGAATAGATAACTCTTTTCGATACCCAATAATTTTATTTTATAATCTTCTTGAAAACGATTCTTGGAGTTTGTTAATGCTGTTTGGAAACTGTTCTAATTTTAAGAATTTTGCACTATTAACTCAACAACTAAAATAATTGTATTTTTTTTATATGGTAATTCACTGTTTATATGAACTAATTTTTTATATGATCACTACTCTCCTTTTCTTTTTTTTGCAATTTCAATCTTATATTTTTTTATTAAGTTTTTCTATGTCCAAATTTCATGAGATAGAGTTTTCAAGTGCAATAGAAAAACAAAATTTAAAGTAAAAGAAATACATATAAAATATATGATCAATTTTAAAGTTTTTAAATTTTTTTATATGGTCTGAAAGTTTATTTTATTTATTTTTTACTCCATAAATTTAATAAAGAAAAGAGAAAGTCGTTGAAAAACAATAAAATTATCAATATGTAAATAAGTTTCTTTTCTTGAAAGAAGTTTAATGGAGATTTCCCCCCCTCTAAACATGATGAAAAGACAGAACTTGTTCAATTTTTATTTTTTGGAGAGATTTACAATTTGGTATTTTTAAAAAAAAACTAATTTTCTCAAAACAGATTTCATTTTTCTAAAATAATTTTAAAATAACATTGTTTTAAATTGACTCATATAACTTGGGTGGATCCATTTTCATCTTATAATCCAAGCAATGAGCCCGCCGGGTCAGCATGGGTCGAGTTTTGTAACTATGACCTCATCCAAATTTCCGCCTTGAAAATCCAAAATTTCCTACACTCATTTCGCCCCCCTCTATCTCCATACAAACAAAACAAAACAAATTTTGGAAGAGAAACGAATGTCAACCGCCACCACAATGGCTGAATCTCCTCCTCCTCCTCCTCCTCCTCCTCCTCCATCTCTTCCACCAAATCCTAACCACATGGTCCCTCCAATCCCACATACAGATGCACCACCATCACCAGCATCTCCAATTTCACTACTTTCAAAAAGACCAAAACTTAGAGTGACCTCTGAGTTTGACAGTGACACTTCTTTGTTCTTCCACAAAGTTTCCTGTAAGCTCCTTGATAGCTTTGCAAAGCTCAAACTTTCTTTTCAAAACAACAGCAAGGGCGAACCCTCTCAACCCCAGTTTGCTTTCACTTCCAAATTACTCTCTATTCACTATGACCTTGAAGAACAGAATGCCCTTGTCAAGACTGCTTTTGATCTTGGTCCTAAGTTCCATTTTAAGGCTTCCCATGATGTCAAGGTTCAATCTTTCACTCAAATTTTATTTCCTTTATGTGGGTTTCTTCCTTTTTATTTTTTTGAAATGGGTTTTTGTTGCTGTTGTTGTTGTATTTTTAGGCGCAACAAGGAGAGGTGGCAATGGTTGCTGACTTGGGCGATCCTGGTTATGCCCTTGAAATTTCATCTCCTGTTCCATCTGTTGGTGTGGTAAGTCCTAAGCAGCTCCATTTTTTATTTTTGAAAAGTGTAACATTTTCAAAGTTGGGAACTTTTAGGGGGGCTGAAGGTTTGTTTGTGTTGATTTCATACTTGTTTGGTGACTGACTAGGGAATCTTGGATTGTGGCTTGAATTGGGGTCTTGATTGGGGTTTGGGAGGGGGAAAATATCTCTTTTTTGTATATTTATTCCTCCTTTTGTTCATATATATGATCTTCCTGTTGTTGCAGCCGAGGGCGACATTGAAATTCCCTCTCGGTGAAGTTTCATTGGGGGAGAAAGAAGAAGAAGAGGAAGTGAGGAGAACATTGTCTGTTAGTGGAATTGTCAAAAGTCAGTTAACATATGGAATTTTCACTGCCCAATTTAACGATGAAGATTTGAAACTAAGATATCGCTACAAGGTTTTCTCATGGCTTAATATTTCATTATGATTAGTTTTGCTTGCTCTGTTCTATTTATTGTTCGGCCATCCTCTCTTTGTGGTCCCTGCCACCTATACTTGTACAAATGAATATAATTTTTTGGATGGATTATGGATTATGTAAATGAGAAAAATATTGGCCCAGGTGATCTCATTCCTTGCTTTTTGTCGATTGGTGACATGCTTAATGTGTTGTTTTGGTGTCTTTGTAGTGCCCTTTATGTAGGTTCTTCTGTTAAAAGTTTTGAATTGATTGCAGGATGAGGCAGTTTCCTTTATCCCTAGCATTTCACTGCCTTCAAATGCTTTATCGTTTGCATTCAAACGTCATTTCACTCCTTCTAATAAGTTGAGGTACAGTTTCTATGCAATTTATAAAGATCCTGGGGAGGAGGACCCTCACTCTGTACTCTGAATTAATTGTTTTCTAGTTTCATGATACCTGCCTTTTGATTTTCTGGGTTATGTTTGGGAATGGAAATTATAATTATAATTTATGTGCATACATATTTGCTTTTGACACGTGTATTAACTTGGAAGATGCATGCCCCAGATTTTTATCATTCCCAAAGATGGATGCATGACTGCTGTCATCCTTATAATTTTTTTGTTTATGATATCCTCTTTAGAGAGATAGATGTCAATCAATCCCAAATTGTGGACAAAAGAAAAAGAAACTGTAGTAAAATGTCCTAAGCTGCAGAATTGCTGTGGAGCTTGATTTAGTGTTTTTCAGCTTGTTGAACAGAGTGCGGAAGTTCTTCATCAGATTATAGTATTATCATTTTCTTTTTTGCACCTTCATTTATGTTATTTTGGTTTCTCAAGTGGGCTGTAATTTATAAATGTGCGATGCAGCTACTGGTACAATTTTGATTCTAACAACTGGAGTACTGTGTACAAGCACACCTATGGAAAAGATTTGAAATTTAAAGCTGGTTATGATTCAGATGCTAGTCTTGGGTGGGCATCACTTTGGGTAATTATTCCTGTACCTCAAACTTTTTATCCTTTTGCTTTTCCACTGACAAGTGAACTTCTGGTATTATTTATGCTAGTCTTGATCTTGTACAACCTATAATAGCATATTTGGATTTTTTTTCCTTTATGATCTTGTACAGATTCAGTCCCATTTTCCTAATGTGTATATAGTCTTGGTTCCCTAGCACCCAAAAATAAAAGACAATAATTGCATCAGTGTATGAAATTGAACAAGTAACACACTGTCACATGCACATACTCTGTATAATCCTCTACTTCTAGATTAAGGAATGTGCTTTGTTATAAATGATCCATCGATGGCAACTATAAGAGTGTTTCCTTAATAAGGGTGTAGGGATTTTACTCACAGCACTTTGACTTTTGCCTCTGTATAATGTAAATGCCACATGCTAATTTTTGTATGATCAAAAAGTGCAGTTTGAAGGTGTTTTAGTTCTGATACAAACCTAAATTGCTCAGATTCTAGCTTCCTTGATGATCCTTTTGTTCTTCATTCCCAATCAGTTCATTTGATACGAAGGATGGATTGGATCATTATGTGGACATGGTGTTTTAAACACTGGTTTATTTTAATACTGTATAGGGCTACAGATTGATGTCTTTCTAAGTTGTCTAGCAAAATTGCTTGCCTTTTTTTTCCAAAGCAAAATTTTTCTCTAGATTGGAGCCGAACCATCATCAAGAATCCTAAGAGTGCATCTCAAAAGCTAACAACCTTTTAGTTAAGATGCTGTAATACTTGGAAGAAGGAAGTATAAATTCAAGACGAGGATCGTAACTTTCTTTGCAACTTAGCATTTGTTAAGCGGCCATGTTTCTTATTTGTTATATGGGATTCAAGAGATGTTAATTATGACCTCGTTACGCCCTCCATGTTGTAGGTTGGAGATGAAGCTAGCACTGCAAAGGCCACCCCGATGAAGATGAAAGTCCAATTTATGCTGCAAGTGCCACAGGATGACATCAGAAATTCTGCACTAATGTTTCGTGTTAAAAAGAGATGGGACATATAGTAGCATCACCTGATGATGGAACTCCTTTGTTACACTCGATTTGTTTTTCGCCGTCCCCATTTGTAATATTGCTACACAATAACGCCAGTACCAAGTTTCTCTTTGCAAAAGAATCTCTCTTCTGTATGTGTGAATGCTAAGAGTAGCTATCAAGTGAAAGGAAGCTGCAGCTGAATCTCCCAGAGGCTAGTTGTTGAAGGCTATCCTTGGGTTATTGGCATTAAAATCATGCAGGAAAGTCTGCTATAGGATCATTTCTTTGCCAGAGTTCATTAGATCCATAGAGTTGCTGAAATAAATGGGGGTGTAAATGGTAGTGGCTACTAAGATCAAGCTGCTATTAATGGCGGAGCAACTGTTGCTGTCACAGGATATATTACTGTCCAGGAAGCTAGTCCTTTTTGCAGAAGGTTCTGTTCGAATCTGTCTACATTCATTCAAACAACCCAAAGCTAATTCTAACTTGATTTAGACCAAGGCTGATTGATTTTGTCTTGTTCGGTCTCTGACTGTCCACTGAACAAATTCTCATGTATTAGGATCTTCTGAATTCAGCACTCAACTAGTTAGCAGGCCAAGCCCTGATGGCTTGAGTTTTTTAGATTGCAATTGATTATTATCTCATAATAATAAAAGAGTTAAATATAAAAAGATAGGTGATTTTTTTATATTTTATATTTCTGTAAAGGAATCCCCCTTGATGACATTTAAATCATCCAATAGATTTTGGCTTCTATTAGGTTAAATTTTTATAGTGATTAGAGATCGACAAGCTTTCAAATAAGGTTTAGAAGTTATTTGGATTGTCTTTTTGTATCTTGTTGTATTTGGATTTTTTTTCTATTTAGATTAGGACTTTTAATTTAATATTTAGAAATTCTAATGCTTGACAAGTTCTAGTAGTTAGGTGAATTTAAATTAGAAATTGTTTTTTTTATAGAGGACAATAAATTAATATAAATATAGATGTTTAGTTTTTTTATTAAGATTTTGACTTTTCAAACTTTTAATAAAATACTAAAGAGTTCTCTCCAAGTTTCTCTACAGTTTAGGTTTATAATGTTACAACTTGAGAGCCCTAACTTTTATCCATGTTAATCACCATGTCAATTGGTATCAAACAAGTTGGCTTGTTTGATGGACGAAGATAATAATAACTAATTCAACGATGTTAAGAGCTCGAGAGACAATTCAAAGAACTTTACCACAAAAATTTAATTAATAAGAGCATTTTGTACTAGACATACTCGATCCACCATAAATAATAATTTGTTTGACTTGATTATTGATAGTGACATCAATGAAAATATTATGGGCAAATATAAAGCTAATAAATTAAAATTTCTACTAGAACCACATCTTGAACCATATATAATTAAATGGATTAAAGATATAGAGGAAATAAGGGTAACTCAACTTTTTAAAGTTTATTTTTTCATTGGAAAATACAGAGATGAAATTTATTGTGATGTGGTAGATATGAATGCATGTAATTTGATATTTGGTAGACCTTAAAAATATGATGTAGATGCTATACACTTGGATAGAGATAATTTTAAACAATTGAAATAAGATTAATAAGAATATAAAGCAAAATCCTAAACAAACTGGAAAAATAAAATTATTAAACATAGTATTTAATTTCCTAAATTTAAATAGAAAAACATAAAAATAGTGAAGAAGGTTATTTTTCTTATAAAAAAACTCCTGATCTAGTAGGTGCATAACTCCTTCAAGGCATTACATAAAAAAACAGTAATACAAGAACTGTCTGGCTCTAGAGGACTAAGATGGCCAAGCCTCCATTGATGCAAGATTGCTGCCAAAAGTCAACAACTTGGTTTTAATATGCAAATGCTCAGTGAAAGCATTAAAACAAAATAATGCAGCTTGAGAGAATGATGATAAATGAAAGGAAACAAACCTCACCATATATACATAGTGCATCGTGGATGAGGTCAGTCGTCATCATCAAGGTAATTTTCATCGTCATCCTGCTCTAATATCTGATATTCACCATCACTACTTTCGCCACCGTCTTGCTTTTTGTCACCATTGGTGTCCATTGATGGAAAACTACCCAAAAGTTGTTGCAGATAGCTTGTGGAGGTGTTCTCCATGTCTAGATCCATGAGCGTATAGGATACACAGAGAGAGTAACAGCCAGAAATGGAAATGTTTCAAGAAAAAGAAAATTATTATAGAAAGATGCCTAAAGTAAGTTCTTTATTATTCTGTGCGAACATTAAAAACACAACAAAGGATGTGCTTAAAAAGGATACGTGAATATGAATTCATCGAAAGATTATCTGCCTCACCATCCTACAAACAAAAAGAGAAACAAACTTCAAGACGATCTATCAAAAGAAGCTGCGTGTAAAATGAATAAAGCAGATGTTTGATTACCGAATCCATTCCATATGTATCAAACTCCTCTTCACCGTCATCAGACTCGAGTTCATCTACCTCAACATCATCAATGTCGATCTGATTCTCATTAGCTTCATCTACATCATCTGTATGATTTTTTACGGTTTCATGATCTACATTGACATGAGAAAGCAAGCAGGAAAGAATTTAACAGCCACATACGCATTCCCAGTGTTCTTATGCTAACACTGCTACCATAGCATCATTCAGAAAAACAACCTTTACAGATAGTTCAACCACATCTCAAAAATAAGGCACAAAATAATGAACGGGAAGGGGCAAAAAAACTATGAATAAATATGAAGGAAGAAAAAAAAACAGTTGTCTGCTAGAAAACATGAGCTTATATAAATTTTAGCGCAAAAATCATTTTTGGTAATAATGGTTTGAAATTTTTATGGACTTGTACATATGGAACAATTTTATAAAATATAGGATGGCACTATTGATTAAAGTAGATAAAACTTCTTGAAAGATGAATTATCTGAAGCAAAATTGGACAAACAACAAGTGCAGGTGTTAATTCAACCTTCATTAATTTGCTGATGCTCCTCCTGAACTGGTTTTGGTGCATCATTGTAAATGCATGCTCTCTTTGACTTCATAAATTTTTCAGAAGCAACTTTAAGAAATTTTTCTGCGCCTGTCTCTGGGAATATTGATAGGAACCTCACCTTAACACAAAGTCTCAAGCTATCATGCACATGCTGTGAGAACCATCCTGTTTCATACTGTAAACTAAGTTACATTAAATCTTGATCTTATAACACAAACAAACATACAACAACAGACACAGTTTAGATAAAAGTGAGAAATTTATTGTATCACTGTTCATGATCTGGTATAGAAATCATATATTTAAATACAGACTATAATCATCTGAACAAATGCAGATGCATGCAAGTCAGCATGAATAACAAATGATTAGAGGTTGATACACCAGACCAAATAAAAAGAATAAAGTTACATTTTTTGTTTGGGTTTCTTTTTCTTTGGAATTTTGTATAGGAATGGCAGACTACCAGCATGTTGTTCCAGTTCATGCAAATATTGCCAGGATGAAACATGAGAATTGAAACTGAAATCAAAGGAACCACTATTTCATCAAGATTATAAATACACACACACACACATAAATTATGTATGTATATGTATAATATAGTCTTTACATTTGTATCTAAACCAGGAAATTTCATCACCAGTAGACTGTTTATTTGTTTCATTTTGTAGAAAAACATGGTCTAACGGACTATGGTCCTGAGGATGTGATGATGCTATTGCCTCCACTTCTCACTCAAAGATGTGCCAAGAATATACTGTAAGAAAGCTCTATTTCTTTGTGTTTGCCCATGTTGTTTACTTGATGGTCTAACATTGTGATCAAATTTTGTAGAAGGCCATAAGTTTAAGTAGTGTTCAAAATTGAGAGATATATGACTTTCATACAATACAATAATACTAAGGGATTCATAGTAGAAATAGAAGACCCTTTCAGAAGAATTATGCTAAAACATGTGTTGCATATTTTCATTTTAGATATGTGCACAGGGGTCACTGTCATTTTCAAATGTTCAAAGCTCAAATAAGCACACATACCAAAAAATTTAATATCGATATCAACACAGCTAGACATGAAAAACTCACAGTACAACTTGTCTGCTTTGGAGGCTTTTGTATCTCTTGTTGAATGTAATCATCATCAAGTTCATACAGCTGGAACGAATACTGGTTTCTGTAAGGAAAAAATCGAAATTTGCACAAATCCTCCCATCTATGCTTCAAGCTGCAAAGCCACAGAGACACATTTCAGTTTTTGGACGAGCTTTGGTGTAGCACAAAAAACAGTCTAGCCATGAAACATATGAGCAGCTTGCGGACAGTGCACATCAGTTCTCATACATGTAGTCACATTCAACAATGGTTTTGGTCAGAGGCCAAGTCAATGGGCAAATCATAAGTACAAGCATCTATCATAGTCACTCCAAAGACCTTGCTATAGGCATGAGATTGACCAAATTTGGAGCTGTTGCAGAAAATTATTTGTGGTCTTTGGAAGAGGTGTGGTATCATCCATCATCCCCGATGCCATCTTGTGGTCAGTAATAAAGTTACCTCACAAACTTACAGGAAGAGATAGGGACAGATATTAATTCTCATACTTACCCTTTAGCAGCATTATAATCACAATAACTTTTTAATTCAGGCGGTACTCGAAAAGCAACACTTTGATATCTGCTAAAGAAAATACCATAGATTAGAATCTATAAAACACAATTCACATTTCTCCTATTCAAATATGTAGTTCAGAAGTACTACGTGGATAAACTGGAACTTAAGAGAACTCAATTTCCAATTTTGTTCACTTCTGAGTGATTCACTATTTGATGACAAGTTCTTCATATTCTAGTAGAAAAGAAAAAATTTCTGATATGACAGATATGCTTAAGATTCTCTTCCAGAAGAAAAGGGATTGATTGGCACATTAAGAACCAACAGCAAGCCACCAATAATCAACATGGAAAGGAAGGGAATGTGACATAAAATACCAGAGGCTGTAGGCATGAACTATAAATCAAGCAAATGGAGGCCCAAAATCTTGAACCTGAAGAAGCAATATATGTAAAAGGACACCACAAACCATCACGTGCTTGCCAAACTACCTGACTGGAGAAAGATACATCTTCCTCAACCATAATATTGAAAACATCCTGGTTTAGATTGCTAAAGGTGATGAAAAAGAAAAAAAGCAGTTCCTTTGTGGGGATGACAACCATGATTCATGATGCAGCTTGAGGAGGCAGACATACTTATTTTATAATCTATAAGCAGAAGATGAGGAATTCTCAAAGAACACCCTTTCTAATGGCTAATCAGAGCATCAAGACTTCGATTTGTATTCAAAAGAAATTAAATGACCAGTAAATTAAATGCCATCAAAAGCAAAATGGATTTAAGATCTGAGCCAAGAAAAGATCCAAAAAGAATGTTGAGGTAAGAGCATTCACATGTGAGAATCAGGATCTTTGCGAGGATCATATCCTTTTCTGATCCAGAACTTCTGAAATGGTCCGCCTGAAAAGTAGTATCCAACTGTGAGGAGTAGCCTGCCAGATCAAACAGATGAAAGGTGATTGTTCATATGAAGTGAAACCTATCAACATGTTAGAAAATAATCAGATGAAGTAACCACAATCAACCCAACAAAGAATTATCAGTAATAAGTGGCGGAATACCTTTTAAGTGTTTGGTATGTAAATTTAAGATTTTTATCAAGTAAGCGTTCAATCAGTGAATATTTGGGCCATATGGGCCGCTCCTCAAACAGCTCAGATACAGCTATCTGCCACTCCCACATTGGTGTGCCTTCTGTTATGAATTCCTTCCAGTTTATTTTCTTAGGAATCTGTATGAAAGCTAAGGGCTACCAAATAAACAGAACACTTTGTAGGATATAATCCAGAACTCAAAAGAGAAATGAACACTGCTACATCAAGAGGTCTACACAAAATAAATGCTCAACTTGTGGTCCGTACACATTACACAAGAAGCACTTCTTCAAAAAGGGCAGCTCCCCTGCAACAGTTTTAAAAAATAAAACTGATCCAAAGAGTTGTAGAAATCACCCTTTAGATCATGAGGACGGTTGACCACATCAAAACAACCATCTATTCTCTTGACATTCATAAACAATGAAAAGACCATAGATACATAACAGTGTTCTAACAGAGGTATCATTATGGATAAAAAAAGACCTAAACACACAATTAACATCAGGATATCTTGAACATCTTTAAAATCAATACCAAGTGCTGGCTCAAAGGTCATCTGCACAATGGAAAGAAACAATATTGTTATATCTTAGCATAACACATGCCAGTGATGTCTATCAAGAGTAAATGTATTGAGATCTAAATCAAAGAATGATGTTACAAGGTAATCTTATAATCTGTGTGTATGCCATTAGATCACATTTAGATCCCTCCTTAGTCAGTGATGAACGGAAAAGCCAATTATTTTTTTATTCAATACCTTTGAATGGGTTTCTGGAGGTTCATCTTGTTTCTTTTTTGAACTTGACGATGGTTGTCGTAACCTGAAAAGCATGAAAGCAAACTAAAATCAAACCAAAAATTATTTAGCAATCTATACTCAATCCCCTCTAAAAGCTTATGTTCTTCCTCCTCCTTGGTACCATAGGCGAAGTCTTTGATTATAAATTTGATAAATTGCTAGACCATTAAATAAACAACATGGGAAAACACAGAAACAGAGCCTCGTACACTATATTTTCTGGCACATCTTTGAGTGAAAAAAGTGGAGGCGATAGCATCATCACATCCTCGGGACCCAAATCCATTAGACCAGGTTTTTCTACAAAAACAAGAATAAAGAGTTTGCTAAAACAAAAGGTTTCCCAGTTTTATAAACAAATGCAAACACTATATATATATATAACAAACCATTACTTTGAAAATGTGGTTCCTCCATTTCACTACGATTCTTCCTCTTCCTCCTGGCAATATCAGCATGAACTGGAACAACATGCTGGTAGTCAGCCATTCCTACAAAAAAAATACAAAACCGAAAGTAACCCGAAGAAAAAATCAATCTTTATTTCTTATTCATTAGTAAACATAAGAGAAGAAGTTCAATCCTAACCCTCAAAGTAATAAGCCTCTGGTATTCTAGCAACAATATCAGCATGAAACTCCTTTGATTCTTCCTTTGCATCATTAATGGAACTAGAATCCTTCTTCTTTCTAGATATTTTCAACAACATACTGTGACAAGAACGAAGCTCTCCTGACACAGGATGTGAGTATGGATCCTCAGGTCGAAAATACAGTTCCAACTTATTAGATTGTGAACTACGAGCCTAAAAATGCCAAATTCACAACATTAACTACCATAATTAATCACTAATAACAAACAAAAAAAAAAAGCTAACAGATAAAGGGTCGTAATTGGGATTTGGAGTTTGTTTGTTGCAGTACCTTAAGAATTGATTCAGTTCCTCCAAGAGTCTGGATAGCCCGAGATGTTGAAGAGGGATAGCCTGGATAATAAACTGCAAATCCCTCTTTGCTTGGTATCAATCCACTCACTTTTCCTTCTTTTATCACTCCCATTCTCCTTGCTGCTCTTTTTCTTTGCAGACGCAGCAGCTCTTCTGAAGAGAAAAGAATGGAGAGTAAATATTAAGTCATGGGTTTTATAGTTTCTCTCTCAAGTCTCAAAAAATAGCAGAAAACAAATATAAAGAAACAAAATTGTGTCTTTTAAATAAAAGTAACCATACAATTGTCTTTACATGTAAAGTTATGGGCTTTGTGAAAAAACAGAGATCATAATTTACATATTTTTGCAAAATTAAATTCAGTTAATAAAAAAAATTGAATTCAATTTTTATGTTGAGAATAAAATATTAAACCACGTAATTAAATTCAATTATATTGTTTGGAATACAAGTAAAAAATAAATTCAATTAGCAATCTTGATTATTTTTTCTTAATTTAAAAATCTCTTTTTTGGTTACAAAAAGAATATTTTGTTATCTGTTACAAGGATCCTTATATTAATTTAAAATGATATAAAATGTAAATGTTTTGAATAAGATATAAATAGACTTATTTTATACTATTTATTTATTAAATATTTATTGAAAATAAATATATATTTGTTAAAAAAGGTTAATATTTTTTATTAGAATGTTGAGAAAAAATATTCTACAAATATTCGAATAAAAATTCCAACAAGTGCTTCGCATGGCATGTCAAGACAGTGTCTACGTTGAGTAGAATTACTTGGCATTTATTATTTTTAAAGGTCAATCTTAACGAGACTCCTATCCTATCCTCCCCTTCCTCCTCCTCCTGGGTCCCACTCCCAGTGGCATCAGCAACGCCCACAGAAGCTGTTCCACATATACAACTGTGGATTGGTGACACAAATTTGAGGGTGGAAAAGAAGAGAGAAGGAAAGGATCAGGCCCAGTGCAATGTTGTTTGAGGAGGGTAGTGTTCAATTCAACAGTGAGGCTCATCGAATGCAACAACTCGTAGGCGACGAGACGTCTGGTAACCTCTCTCTCTCTCTCTCTCTCTCTCTCTCTCTTCAAGCTCCAACTGGGTTTGAAGGGAAATTGCAGGAAAAGCCAAGAAATCCAACTGTGTTTTCTCTTATGGGTCTGAAGTTTTATTGTTTGTTTCGAGTCAAGAGTACATGGTTATGGAGATATGTCATCGTGTCTGTAAATTGATGATGTAATCTAGGTGGTTGGGAGAGTTGCTGGGAGCAGGGATTGACTCCATGGGATTTAGGACGCGCAACACCTATAATCTTACATCTTCATCAGACAGGTGCCCTTCCCAAGGGCAGGGCTTTAGTCCCTGGATGTGGCTCTGTGAGTTACTCTTTCAGTGTTCTTATGATCATCTCTTGCATGTTTATGCCCTAAAATTAGCTATATGGTCGGATTTTGTGTAGGGTTATGACGTGGTAGCAATGGCATGCTCTGAACGCTATGTTGTTGGATTAGATTTCTCGCACACGGCCGTCGAGAAAGCAGTAGAGGTAAGAGCAACCTGCTTGCCAATTCTTCAAAGCCAGTGTTTTTAATTATCGGTTAGAAAAAAATAAGATAAAACAACGCAGTTTTTACCTCATTTAAACTTTCAGTTTATTACAAAAATTCTGCTCAAATTTCGGTCAGAACGTTCTAATTTTGTTCTCACTCGTTTCTATTCTAGCCAAATATTTTTTTTTAAATAATAAATAATTTAACAATATCAATCCAATAATTAAATTAAAATAAAGTTTTACAAGAAATCTTTTAAAATTGATAATATCATTCTAGTAATATTATCGTCAGGCTGGTAAATGAAAGTTGGTAACTGTGTCCGTGGACTCTGAGTTGGTAGAATGGTAACCTAAGTTAAGAGATTAAAAGATTTATGGTTTTAGTTTTTATTGCTTTGATTATTAATGCTAAATCTCTGTTTAAATGTTTTTTAAACAGTTGTCTTCCTCGTCACCAAATTCAAGCTACTTCACATTCTTGAAGGAAGACTTCTTCACCTGGCAACCACCTGAGTTGTTCGATCTCGTTTTCGATTACACGTGAGTCAACCTGGTAATATGCTTTGTTTCGTCTGTGAGAAGGGTTGTCTGATAAGAACATGCTAATGGAAAATCTGCAGTTTCTTCTGCGCTATCGAACCAGAGATGAGATCGAGATGGGCATGCAGAGTTCAAGAAATGTTGAAACCTGATGGAGAGCTCGTAACACTGATGTTTCCAGTACTGATCGATCTTTCTCTCCCACATATTCCCGTAGATTCTTTTCCCTTTGGCAGCATTAAATTGTCTTCATCTTCATAAAACTATGTATTTTCTTGGCTGCTAGTAAATCTTGAGCTGTTACAAACAAATGAAGGATGGCTTTTTCCTGGGATTGCCAAGTCCATACTACTATATACACCAGTAAATCAGCTCAAATTATTGTGATTTATTACCAGATGCTAATATTCCTACATAATCTGAACTATTTGGCAGATCAGTGATCATGCTGGCGGGCCCCCATATAAAGTATCAGTCTCCGAGTACTTCTCTACCTGTTGCTTCTAAATCTTATTAGTTTATTACCATGAACTATAAATTTCTTGGGTGACAGTACTTTATTCTCTTCTTACAAGAGTGAATCTGTCATGTGTTTTGTGCCCTAGTTATGAAGAGGTGTTGCATCCCTATGGGCTTCAAGGCAGTAACCATTGTTGATAACGAACTTGCTATTGGAGCTCGCAAGGTAGATTAGCAACGTTTTATCGTTTCATGGTTTTCTGCTTGCAAAAGGGTCGTGCTTTTCATGCAATAAAGCTTAAAGGGTCTGGATTCATTGTACTTGTGCATGGCTCACGATGTACTTTTTTTATTACAGTACATAATAATTTTCTTTTGTTGGAATATATTTAGATTACTGTAATAATCTTGAAGAGACTTGGGAAATTTATTTTTTTCTTGGGAACTGGTGCAGGGAAGAGAGAAGTTTGGGAGATGGAAGAGGTGTACAGACGAATCAAAACACTCTTGATGCCTGGTTGTCAGTTCTTCAGAAGGTCACTTCGAAGGAGCAGTCCATTTAATTGTCATCTTAAAATACTTGTCTCCTCCTTGATTACTGTTTGTTGTTTTCTGATGATGGATACATTTATAATAGATATATAAATTGTTTTTTTTTAATCATAGTTATGCACAATTAGTCTATTGAAGAAATTTATGATTTAATTCTAATTGATCTTGCTCATTTGTCTTAACTTTAAGATTATATATAAATGGAATATATATTTGTAAAATTGATTGTGGTTGAGATAATATAGATTTTTGGATTTAGAGTTTATGGATTGCAAGACATGATAATGAGTAGCCTTTTAATATCTTTTACTAATGATATATAATGTTTTTTTTTAATCTTAATTATCTCATGTATTGACTAAAATGTCTATCACACTACATAGGGAGGTGCGATAAATCCCAATACCATAAGCAATACATTTTTTTTATACACACACATAAGTACTTGTAATAATGTTGAAAAATTAGGGAGTTGTTCTCTTATTAAACTAAAAAGAAGAACAAGAGGTTATTGCCATTTGAAAACTTATCCCTATTAACCTAACAAGTGCTCATGACTATTCAATACTGATGTTTTTTTTTTCTAGGTAGATCATGGTTAGAGAATAATATAAATCTTATCTTGAAACTTTACCAAACATCTTAACTTTTTATTTAACGTGATATCAAAATCTTGATAACCAAACAATCATGAGTTGGGATTTCATCATTTGTATTTTAATTAATAAAATTAAGTACAATGTAGTATGTTCTTGTGCAATTTTTAAGTTTAAAGAGCTATTATTGAGAGGTGTGTTAAAGTATAGTGTAAATCATATTTTGGAATTCACCTAACACTTTAAGCTTTTGGTTTAAAATGGTTATTTGACATCATATTTTGTCTTAGGTTGGTTGAAAGCTTATAATAGTTCGAGCAAAATATAAATCATATTTTGGAGGCTCACTTAAAAGCTTAAAATTTTAGGTAAAATGGTTACTTAACATGGTATCAGAGCCTTGTTGACCCAAAGGTCGCGAGTTCAAATCTTATCATCCTCATTCTATTTTATAAAAATCAAGTATAAGATACATTAGACATGTGTTCAAGTTTCAAACTCAAAAAGATTTTTACTTGAAGAGATGTGTCAAAAAATAATATAAATTATATTCTGAAGTCTCACCTAAAAATTTAAGCTTTTAGGTGAGATGGTTTATTAACAATAATATGTGTTATTTTCAGTAGAAAGATTAGGTTACACTTCAGTTTTGATGGGACCCACCCATAAAACATAGTTTGAAATAGGCCATCAAAAGACAATATTTATGGTTGGGAACCTTTTAGTATGAGACTCCTCTCCTCCTTCTCTTGGGTCCCACTCTCAGTGGCATCGTCCACGCCTAAAGCAGCTGTTCCATATATACAACAGTGGATTGGCGCCATTAATCTGAGGATGGACAAGAAGAGAGAAGAAGGAAAGGAGCTGAGTGAAAAGGAGAGGGAGGGCAGTGTTAAATTCAAGCCTGAGGTTCATCAAATGCGACAACTCGTAACAACCGAGACGTCTGGTAACTTTTCCCTCTCTTTCTTATAGAGAATTGCCTTGTTCCGCTGAAAGATTGCAAATTTGCTTCAAATTCCAGTTGGGTTTGAAGGGAAATTGCAGGAAAAGCCTAAAAATCCAAGTGTGTTTTCTCTCTTGGCGATGTCATGTGATTTTGGGTGTAAAGTTTTATTGTTTGTTTCGAGTCCAAAGTACATGGTTATGGACATATGTCATCGTGTCTGTAAATTGATGATGTAATCTAGGCGGTTGGGAGAGTTGCTGGGAGCAGGGATTGACTCCATGGGATTTAGGACGCCCAACACCTATAATCTTACATC
The DNA here is from genome assembly GCA_029228465.1 of Salix viminalis. Taxonomy (NCBI): domain Eukaryota; kingdom Viridiplantae; phylum Streptophyta; class Magnoliopsida; order Malpighiales; family Salicaceae; genus Salix; species Salix viminalis. The sequence goes on from CM055442.1 coordinate 1,798,748, forward strand.
TTCATCAGACAGGTGCCCTTCCCAAGGGCAGGGCTTTAGTCCCTGGATGTGGCTCTGTGAGTTACTCTTTCAGTGTTCTTATGATCTCTTGCATGTTTGTGCCTTTTTTTTTCTGTTTGGTTGAAATTTCAATATGATCCTAAAATTACTTTTATGGTCGAATATTGTGTAGGGTTATGATGTGGTAGCAATGGCATGCTCTGAACGCTATGTTGTTGGATTAGACGTCTCGCACACGGCCGTTGAGAAAGCAATAGAGGTAAGAGCAATCTGCTTGCCAATTCTTCAAATACTTTGCACATAACAGTGTGATTATGATCAGATTAAAGCACAACGCATGTTAGAGGAATTAAGATCTTTTGTATTACCAATTCCCTAGTGTTCTTAAAGGAATTCAATGAAAGGACTAAAAACATATATCGAATTAAATTTATCCAGCTCTTTAATTTAACCCTGAGAAGTCTTGATCGAGGGCTACTGAAAAAGTCAGTTGGTAACAGAGTCGGCACCCATATCCGTTGACTCTAAGTTGGTTTCAGATTAGAATGGTGACCTAAGTGATGAAATTTAAAGATTCATGGTTTTAATTTTTATTGCTTCATTACTTATGATAATTCTATCTTTAAATTTTGATACAGTTGTCTTCCTCGTTACCAAATTCAAGTCACTTTACATTCTTAAAGGAAGACTTCTTCACTTGGCAACCACCTGAGTTGTTTGATCTCATTTTCGATTATACGTAAGTCTACTTGATAATAGGCTTGTTTAGTCTGTGAGATGGCTGTTTGATAAGAAGATGGTAATGGAAAATCTGCAGGTTCTTTTGTGCTATTGAACCAGAGATGAGATCAAGATGGGCATGCAGAGTTCAAGAAATGTTGAAACCTGATGGAGAGCTCATAACACTGATGTTTCCAGTACTGATCTTTATCTCCCACATATTTTCATAGATTCTTTTCCCTTTGGCAACATTAAATTGTCTTTTTCTCTGAGAGAAGCAACAATAACTTGACTCATCTTCATAAAACTCTCTATTTTCTTGGCTCTGATAAATTTTGAGTTGTTACAAACAAATGAAGGATGGCTTTTTCTTGAGATTGCCAAGTCCATACTATATACAAGTAAATCAGCTCAAATTATTGTGATCCTCTCCGGTTTTTTTTGTTACCAGTTGCTAATATTCCTATATAATCTAAACTATTTGGCAGATCAGTGATCATGCTGGCGGCCCCCCATATAAAGTATCAGTCTCCGAGTAATTCTCTACCTGTTTTTTTTTCTTTCCATCTGCTTCTAATCTTATTAGTTATTACCATGACCTATAAATTTCTTGGTTGACAGTTTATTCTCCTTACAAGAGTTAATTTGTCTTGATTTCCCCCCCTAGTTATGAAGAGGTGTTGCACCCCATGGGCTTCAAGGCAGTAACCATTGCTGATAACGAACTTGCTATCGGAGCTCGCAAGGTACATTAGCAACGTTTTATCGTTTCATGGTTTTCTGCTTGCAAAAGGGTCATGCTTTTCATGCAATAAAGCTTAATCCTCAGAATACTCTATTGTGAACTGGTGTTAAAGTTGTCCATTACCGCGTCATTTCTGTTCATTTTGGATATCATTAGTGAAGGGTGGTCGGGATTCATTCTATAGAGTAACCACGACTCACCGTTTTTCCATGCTTTATTGCGAACTACCCATTTTTTTTATTATCAAAATTATATATGTAGGAGTTTGTTGGTATTCACTTCTTTATTATGGGTATGCAAGATGGGATGGACTGATGGAAGGTCAAGAGAAGTAAAACTTCCAGTCCGGTACCTTATTTTCAAAGTTCTTTCTTACTAATAAAAGTAAACGTGTTGTGTTTAATGGCCGAAAAACACATATTTAAAATTTAACCACCACCACCCCACCAGTCTTTGATTTAATGACATATAAAGAAGAGACCAAATAATGCATTGCGCGCATTCATTCCATTCGCAACAGTTATTTCAATTAATAGGTGTTATTATGTACTTGTGCACTATCATGGCTTATAATGTTCTTCTTCTTCTTCTTCTCTCCTTGCAGGTACTTTCTTATAGCACATTAGATTTTTCTTTGTTGAAATGAATTTTTAGATCATTGCAGTGACCTTGAAGAGACTTGAGAAATTTATTTTTGCTTGAGCATTGCTGCAGGGAAGAGAGAAATTTGGGAGATGGAGGAGGGATACAACCCAATCCTTACTTTGACAAGTAAACAAATTCTCTTGATGCATTGAGAGCTTAAACCCTAATTTATTCGGAAGGAGGGCACATTCAGCATCAATATGAAAGATGGTTTCAACCTTGAAGGATTTGAATCGCGATCTCTTTGCTATATATGATTCACTCCCATCATTAACTTGAAACCTCTGGGATTATATTCGTTTGTAAATGTCTGTTCTATCATTTACAAGTGATGATAAAATCAACCTTGAGGAATAGTATGATGAATCAATCTTCTTTACATTGATTTAAGCAGTGTAAGCATATAATATCATGAATCATAGGATGAATCAATGGAATTTAAATCTATTAACCACCACAACCATGCAGGTTTCATGCAAAGTCATGTATATCACAGAGTGGATGTAATTTCATAACAACAACTTGTTATTTTTTATGAATTTTTGATAATATTCTATTAAGATATTGTAGCAAATTAAATGTTATTAAGATAGTATTCTATGATTGCATAGATTTCAATGCAATTAGTATTTACAACATCCCATCTTGATAACTAGTAACTAGTGAGGATGTTTACACAACTGGTGTAAAGATATATGATTGAATAATGATTTAGGAAAATAGAATTTTGAACCATTTAAGTGATTGATATAGTTCTAAATTAATTGTATTCAAGATTGTCAATTCTATTTCGGTTGATGTTTCAATTGGAACATAATATTTCGGTTTTAGAGTGTTTTGACATGTTGTTTCGGGGTTGCACTGTTTATATATATATATATATATATATATATATATATATATATATATATATATATATATATATATATATATATATTAATTCAATTTTTTTTTAGTTCAAATCCAAAAATAAAATTATTTAGAATTGTGCAATTTAATCTAAAAAAGACATGATAAAATGATTTTTTTGAACAATTATAAACATGTATAATATTACGAGAATGTCATAATCAATCTCGTAAGGTTATTATATTCTCTGATTGTTCTGAAATTTTAACATAATATATATAAATATGTCAAGAGACTCATCGTAACTATAGCATCTCAATCTAACAGTGGGATTAAAGAGATATGATTGATATTGTAAAATTATTCATTATTTTAAAAAAAACACTATTTGGCCAAAATGAATGGTAGAATAAAACTGGAACGTTTCGGTAGATATTTGACCAAAAAATATGGAATGGACTGAAATTTAAATCAAAATAAAAACAATTTTATTTTGTTTTATTTTTTTAATTAATAAAAAATATTGTAGCCGAAATAGAATGAAAACTTACAATCCTTGATTGTAAGAATTAACCCCCAGTTCAACATCAAAATCTAATCATCACCATGCTGATTTTTTTTTTGATAATAAATTTGCCTTGCACAGTTTTTTAAAATCACATTTAATAAGCAACTGATAATCAGTGTAATCTAAATATATCTATAGATACAGTCCCAGGAAAGCAACGTAACGTTCCTGTCCGTCCACCCATCAGCATAATACGCCTGAGTCTTCGCTCTCTCTAATCTCTGTCTCTGCTTCGTCCTCCCCTTCCTCTTCCTCTTGGACAGCTCCAAACCAAAGTGCTCTCCTCTTTCATTTAGATTCATTCTTCCCTTCCTTTTGTTCTCCTTTCCACCTTTCAATCTCTCTGTTTCTCAACCTTTCCAATATATATATGATATATCCATCTTAATGATCTTCAAATGGGGCCAGGATAGAAATGTTGACATTTCTGAAGATGAAGATAAAGAGGCTTTAAAAGGGTTATCTCCTGTCCCTCTGCCGCCGCGAAATATCCATTCTCATAGCCAGCAGCTACGTGCGACCTCTTCAGGAACGACAACTAAAAGACACCATCCAGGTACAAGAAAGCACAGTCTTGATGACATCCCTAAACCCTGTGCTTTCTGATCCTTTTTGTTATGACTCTTCTTCCGACGACGACGAATTCTGCCCACGCTCCTGTTCTCCTTCTACCACCACTCGTTCTCGTGGTGGCAGCGGTGAAGATTTCTTCGTTGGTGCTTTGGATGATCAACTCATGCAATTCCAACCATTGCCTGAGTTCATTGGAAATGGTGGCGGGACTGGAATCTTTAATTTTCCAACACGCTCAGCTTTGCACGCTGGCCGGCCGCCTTGTCTAGAGCTTAGGCCACATCCCTTTAAGAGAAACTCAGGTGGGGAAGTTTCTGAGAAACATTGCTTGTACCGATACGCAGTTGTGGGCTGGTGTGGAATGTGGGGTAAGGTTTTGGAGTTTTGAGGATGTATATGAGGCTGGATGTGGTTTAGATGGGAGAGTGAGAAGGGGTGATGAAGCTGCTGCACCATTTTTTGAGTCAGGGAATACCTCACCCACAATGTGTTTGATCATTGACAGTGCAAATAGACTGGTTTGGAGTGGGCACAAAGATGGGAAGATCAGGTCATGGAAAATGGATCAACGTTTAGATGATGCTAATTCTCATTTTAAGGAAGGATTATCCTGGCAGGCTCATAAGGGTCCTGTTCTTTCTATAGTTACGAGCTCTTTTGGTAAGCTTAGCTAGCTTTCATTATATTGCTTTTTGGAAAATGATAATCATGGTATCCTGAAATGTGATAAGAAAACGCTTGGGCATAACACCAACTATCTGTAAATTTCACGAGAAAGAAAATCCCTTTTAACGGTTTAATTTCATAATCGTTGATTAATAATCATTACTGTTAAGGAACCATCTCACCTAAAAGCTTAAGCTGATAGGTGAGGTCCCAGAATATGATTATATTATACTCTAACACACCCCCTCAAGTGAAAGCCCTTTGGGCTTGAAACTTGCACAGGCCCACATTACCTTGTGCTTGATTTTTTTATCAAATAGAATGGGGGTGGTGAGATTCGAACTCGTGACCGCTGGGTCAACAAGACTCTGATACCATGTTAAGGAACCATCTCACCTAAAAGTTTAAGCTGATATGTGAGGTCCAGAATATGATTATATTATACTCTAACAATTACTGTCAATGAACAACTTGCCATCTTATCTGCTGTACTTGCCCAAAACCTCTGATAAATTAATTTGACATGTTCTTGCTTTTCAAGGCTCTGATTTTAAACTTTGTGCCTTTGATACACGTAGGAGATCTGTGGTCAGGTGGGGAGAATGGTATTATCAGGATTTGGCCATGGGATGCCATTGAGAAATCTCTTTCTCTTTCACAAGAGGAAAAACATATGGCTGCTCTGTTGGTGGAGAGGTCTTGCATTGACCTCAGGAGCCAAGTCACTGTAAATGGTGCCTGCAGCATATCTTCTTCAGATATAAAGTGCCTGGTAGCTGACAATGTTCGAGCTAGAATCTGGTGTGCTCAGCCTCTTTCCTTCACTCTATGGTATTTTTCTTTTCCTCCTTGAACCTCCTAGAATGTCTCGAGTGTTAAGGAACCATCTCATCTAAAAAGCTCAAGCTTTATAGGTGAGACCCTAGAATATGATTTTATATTATTTCTCTAACACACCCCTCAAGTGAAAGCCTTTTGGGCTTGAAACTTGCACACATGCCCACTTTACCTTGTGCTTGATTTTTATCAAATAGAATGGGGGTGGTAAGATTCGAACTCGTGACCGCTGGGTCAACAAGGCTCTGATACCATGTTAAGGAACCATCTCACCTAAAAACTTAAACTTGTAAGTGAGGCCCCATAATATGATTTATATTATTCTCTAACACACCCCCTCAAGTGAAAACCTTTTTTGGGCTTGAAACTTGCACAGGCCCACATTACCTTGTGCTTGTTTTTTATCAAATAGAATAGGGGAGTGATGTGCTCAGCCTCTTTCCTTCACTCTGTGGTATTTTTCTTTTCCTCCTTGAACCTCCTAGAATGTCTCGAGTTCTTTCATTTTTTTCGATAAATGTTTAGTTATTGGTATTGGGCTATGAATTGGCCATAAGTTGCTTCAAGTTACGTGTGAAGCCTTATGAAATTATATTTCTGCAGGGATGCTCGTACAAAGGAGCTTCTGAAGGTATTCAATACTGAGGGTCAAAGTGGAGAATCGAGCTGACCTGCCATCATCAGTGCAGCAGCAAGATCAGCCAGTAGAAGATGAGATGAAGGTAAAATTTGTAGCCCCATCAAAAAAGGAGAAATCTGGGGGATTTCTGCAACGTTCACGTAATGCTATAATGGGAGCAGCAGATGCTGTTCGCCGAGTCGCAACCAGGGGAGCAGGAGCATTCGCCGATGATGCCAAGAGAACAGAAGCACTAGTGCTGGCTATTGATGGAATGGCCTGGAGTGGATGTCCTAATGGCCTTCTCGTGCAGTGGGATGGGAGTGGAAATCGTTTACAAGAACTTCATCATCATTCCTCTGCTGTCCAATGTTTTCTGCAGTTTTGGAACACGGATATATGTTGGCTACGCAAGCGGTGTTATCCAAGTATTGGACCTGGAGGGAAAACTGATTTCTGCATGGGTTGCTCACAGTAATCCTGTGCTAAAAATGGCAGTAGGAAATGGATATGTTTTCAGCTTGGCAAATCATGGTGGGATACGTGGATGGAGCATTGCTTCTCCAGGACCTATTGACAGACTAATACGATCACAAGTAGCATCGAAAGAACTAGAGTATACAAGACGAAACAGTTTCAGAATTTTAGTTGGTACATGGAATGTCGGTCAAGGAAGAGCATCCCAGGATGCACTTAAAGCATGGTTAGGTTCTACTGCATCAGACGTTGGCATCATTGTTGTTGGGCTACAAGAAGTAGAGATGGGTGCAGGTTTTCTTGCAATGTCCGCTGCAAAAGAAACAGTAAGATCTAGTTGATCTGTTTTCATTCCAATGGATGGTCATTTGGTTGCTGTTCTCATTCTCTATCCTTTTTAATAATTAATGTAGTTTCATGACAAGTTAACACACAAAGAATACATATAGGTTCTTGAGTGAATGTTTAGTTGTATAATCACAGATATTGACGCTTTGGTAAACATCTCTAGAGCTTAGAAAAATCTACACTGTGGATTTGAATTTCAAGAATTTCAACTACGTAGAATGAGGGGGGAAGGTTTTTTTTTCATCTGTTTAATGTAGCCTGATAGTTAGTTGGAAGAGATTTGTTCGATATATGTTCTGCACATTATCTTGTTTGCTTGATTGTTTGTAGGTAGGACTTGAAGGGAGTGCCATTGGTCAGTGGTGGCTGGACAATATAGGAAAAGCCTTAGATGAAGGAACGGCTTTTGAACGTATGGGTTCCAGGCAGCTTGCAGGCTTGCTCATATCTCTTTGGTAAGTAACTGTAACCTTAGTTTGTGTTGCCGATTTAACCTGTTATTTGTCACATGAAACCTCCAGTCAGTGTTTTGTCCTTCGAAGAAGCATCTTAATCCTGTCTTCGTGTCTCAAGGGTTCATACATTTTACAGTCTGTCGCATCTTATATTGTGAGTTCTCAACTAGGGTAAGAAAGAATCTCAGAAAACATGTTGGTGATGTTGATGCTGGAGCAGTTCCATGCGGCTTTGGCCGAGCAATTGGCAATAAGGTATGCATGTCTATCTTCATGGTGCTATCACTAACAGTCTTTGCTCTGTTCAACAGATAAAACAATCTTAATTGCAGAGTGAGCAGTTTAAAATTGTTGGCTAATCTGATTTTTTTTTCATAATGTTCTAATATTTCCTTGCAGGGAGGTGTAGGTTTGAGAATCAGAGTTCTCGACAGGATCATGTGCTTTGTTAACTGTCACTTGGCTGCACATTTGGAAGCAGTCAATCGGCGCAATGCTGATTTTGATCATATTTTTCGGAATATGTCCTTTGGTCGGCCATCAAACCCTGCGGCAGTTGGTATGGTGCGATTCCTGTTTTTGTGTTGTGTTCTTGCCTTCTCCACATTTTTATTCTGGTCACTTCATGTTTCTGGCTTCCCACTGGTCCTATCTATTGCAGCTGGTGTCGCAACGGCGAGTCACACGATTAAGGGAACAAATGTATGTTCTTGTGACCTTCTCATAGTTGCTAGCATAATCTTTATTGGGTATGAGCTATGAGTAACAAGGGTAGTGGTGCTTTCACAGGCTGCTAGTGCCACCACTGAAGAGCCAAAGCTTGATTTAGCTGAAGCAGACATGGTGGTGTTTCTTGGTGATTTTAATTATCGGCTTTTCGGTATATCATATGATGAAGCAAGGGACCTTGTTTCACAAAGAAGCTTTGATTGGCTTCGAGAAAAGGATCAGCTCAGAGCAGAGATGCAGGCAGGGAAAGTTTTTCAAGGAATGCGTGAGGCACTCATCGTGTTCCCTCCTACTTACAAGTTTGCCAGAAACCAACCAGGTTTAGGAGGTAAGAGTTCTGCAGAAGTGGTAGAAGCTTCACATTACTGGACATGAGCTTAGGCTTGTTCAGAAAATCTTATAAGATTTCCATGATCGAGTTTGCCTATGAATTGTTCTTCCTTTTTGTTAAGCAAAATGTTCTGTCAGTATCATTCAACCTCGACTTATTACTATGAGCATTATCCACAGGATATGATTCTGGGGAGAAAGAAGCGAATACCAGCATGGTGTGACAGAATAATATACCGTGACAATCGATCAGCTCCAGTGCCCGAATGCAGTTTAGACTGCCCTGTAGTCTCATCAGTTATACAGTAGGTTTCACAGTAGGGGTGATTTTGACCCATCCTTTTCCCCTCGCAAGCAATCCTCCATTGTTTCTGATATTTTATTTTCATGGCCAAAAGGTATGGAGCTTGCATGGATGTCATAGAGAGTGATCACAAACCTGTCCGCTGCAAGTTTCATGTTCAAGTTGCCCATGTTGATAGATCAGTCAGGAGACAAGAATTCGGAGAAGCTGTCAGGTTCAACGAGAAAGTGAGGTCAATTCTTGAGCAATTGCGTTATGTACCAGAAACCACTGTCAGCACCAACACCATCCGCCTTCAAAGCCAGGACACAGCCATCTTGCGAATCACCAACAAAGACGTGAAAGAAAAGGCTATATTCAGAATTGTCTGTGGAGGTGTTTGCACTGTCAACGAGGATGAAGACGAGAGTGCTTATCATTCACGGGGTTCGTACGGCTTTCCAAGATGGCTCGAGGTACTTTTCTTATTTTTAAACTAGCAGATTGTAAAATTAACTGCCCTCAACCCAGGCCATGCACTAGAGTAGCAAGGAAGTTTCATCTAGAATAATATTCTTTAACTTGTTCATGAACAGTTTAGTTTTTTTGAACTTCATTTCCACCCGCTTCACTGTAAATCTTGAACAGTTTGTGTTCATAATATACAATTTGTCCCTCTTCAGCTTTTGTGCTGTTGTCATCAACCATTCTCTCCATATCTGATTTCAAATGAATCTTTTCCTTTCATTCTGAAGTAGCTTCTTTCCTGTGTCTGGATAATAGGTCACACCAGCGGCAGGCATAATCAAACAAGATCACTTTGTGGATATCTCAGTACACCATGAAGAGTTCCATTCCTTGGAAGAGCATTTTGATGGAATCCCGCAAAACTGGTGGTGTGAAGATACACGAGACAAGGAGGCCATGTTGTCTGTGAATATCCAGGGCAGTAATGCAACAGAAATACGAAGTCACCAGATCATCGTTCGACACTGCTACTCTGCCAAGACAGTGCGTATCGACTCTTTATCGAACGATTCTCGGAAGGGCCAAGGCGGCTCTGTTCACCGGTCTGACCTCAGGCAACTAAGTGGTTCCTCTGATGCCGTCGATGATTTCCGAGATTTTGAAGGTTCAGTGAGGCCTCGTAGAATTGGACAGGAATAGATACATCACCTGGAAGCAGCACCCAGGGAGCTTAATCTGATATCATGTCGTCAAGTCATTTTGATGTAAATACATGGAGAGTGATCTCCATTTCATCATGTTGAGAACAGGTTCCGGGTTATTTGCATATGTTAATGTCAGGTGGGAATTCCTTTACCTCATCCATTTCCAAACAACAGAAAAACACAAGCACTGTAATCGAAGCAAGCTGCACTCAAATGGTCTTTTCTAGGATTGCAGTAAAACATGTTGATATTCAAGTGCCAGTAGCATTAACAATTAGCTGAATTAGACTCCCTCCCTCTCTTTGATAGCTGGTTTGTAAATTCTGCCATGCCATTGTTGAATCTTCTTAATTTACTTGATAGACTAAGTCTGTATTTAATATTGTGATAAATTTTATGGTTGCGGTTTGAAAGAAATATGTTCACAAAAAGCTACAAATTATAACCTTTCTCTTAAGGTTTTAAAAGAGTTCTTTGTGAAATCATGCAAAACAGTGCAACCACATTGTGCCACACCACCAAACGAAACCTAAAAACCGAAGCACAATTTTTTTTTCTCCAGCTAACATTAGATGTAAGCAAACGGGATGGAAAATTGCTTCCATAAAATATAAATTTGGGAAAAATAATACAATTTCTACGGAGAGTGAGTTTCCTATAAAATATATGAATTTTAAATCGATAATACGGTTTCAAAATCAAGCTCTAAGACCATAAGAGAAACAGAGCATGACTCAATCTATAACTATGAAAACTTAATAGCTTTTCTCCATTAATTAGAGGGATCATGTTATTACTACATTTCCATAGTATGCATATAATTCAAGCAGACCTTTGGGTACAGTTTCAGTCAGTGACACCTCTGTACCTGCTCTGGGCTTTGATTGAATCTGTAGGGAGTCATCAGGTTCAAATTCATACTAGATTTGAGCTCATTCAATAGGAAACCACAGAGCACCCTGCAGGAGATGCGAAACCAAAACCATGTCAGGGAAGCTTTCTCAGAAGTTCATGTACAGCCAAAATGTGAAGATCAATGGCTTCCTTCAATTGCTGGGCCTGAGCATTCCATTCATCCCCTAGAATTATTAAGTAAATCCACATCTTGGCTCCACTTCTGAAATTAAATACTATAACCACCAGAGCATGAGCGTAGCTATTTCATATATAGAATCAAAACTAGTCATAGAATCCCATTTCAGTACTCCAAATTCTATATTCGCTGTTCAAAATCTCTTGATCTGATTCCACAGACAGATTAAGAACCTTGCGGACTTTCCCTCCGTATATTCCTTAACTTTGATTCCTCCATCTGATGTAAAATGAAACAGTATTCTTCAGAGTGCATACATCCTCCTATATTCGCTGTTCAAAATCTCTTGATCTGATTCCACTGACATAGAATAAGAACCATGCCGACTTTCCCTCCTTATATTCCTCAACTTTGATTCCTCCATCTGATGTAAAATGACACAGTAGCACATGGAGCCGATTGTAGCAACCATGATTAAGCAACCAATGACTGTTGCATAGATAGCAAGCCACATCGAATGCTTACCCACCACCACGTAAGTGAGAGAAATAAAGGCTGCTGAAATGAAGAGGCAAGCGAGCCACATGAGTTTGTTAATGACAAACACAAGCTGCGTCTTTGCCTTTTGCTCAATCACAACAACAGATGTTTGGACTACAACGACAGCCAGAGAGATGAATAATGCCAGGCTGTCAAACACGATGAAGACTAAGAAAGCAGGCTTTTTTTTTGCTATATGAGCTTGCCCGGTTGTGGTTCCCTCAATCTTCTCCTCAACATACTGGCCAGGCACGGTGAAAATGGCTGCAAAAGCAACTGTAGCAATGAGAACTGCAACTATAGTTGCATTGTTTATAGCATTGTTGAGGCCACTAATGTGGAGCTTCTTCAGCTTCTTGGCAATTTTCTGCACTCTGACACCAGTTTGACGGGTCTGTTGGAGCTGGGACCGGACATCATGTTTTATGTCACTGACAGTCTGCTTTAGTTGCTTTGCTGAATTTGGGGGCTTTCCACAGTCCTTGGAATTGCTAGCTCCTGCTTCCTTTAAAATGGAGACAAGCTCTTGAATTCCAATTTTTTCTGCAATGTCAAGTGGGGTCTCTCCAGCTTTGTTAATAGCATTGATGTTAACACCCTCAACTGATAACAGACAACGCACATTCTGCAATTAAATGAAGAATCTCAATAAAGGTTCCCAAAAAAATACAACTTATATTTTGACTATTGGGGGAAAAAAACTAAAAGGGCAAGTAAAGAGAACCATGATGTTATCTGGTTACAACATAAGATCTCAATAATGCCATTATAAATAGTTTATTTTGTCAAATCATATATCAGAGTTACTCCACCCAAAATTATGTATTATTTTCATCACGAGTCTCTGTTGAGATTACTTTCATCCTCAATTCAATCAACTTTTCAAAATTTCTACGAAACATTTCTTTCAACAAGGTATCTCCTTAAAATCTGTTCAGTGTATCACACAAAAATGCCTGAGGTTTTCACTGAAAGTCTAGATTTCAAAATAGGAAACTGCAATTGATAGCCAACTCCATAAGCTATTGCCAGGCAATCATTTTATGCAAATCATTTCCGACATTGTTTGAGAAATGGAGTGTTGAGTAAAACAAACAGAAGGTATTAATAATGCATTTTATCATTTCTCAATTGGAATTAACAGAGAGAAGCAATAAGCTTTAGGAAGGGATCAGATTGTCAATAGTTGGTCACTTACTGAGCCACTAGAGTCATAATCATGACAAATTTACTGAAGGTTTTTTCATCTTACCTATAGAAAACTTAAGTTGTAATGTAATGATCACCAGGGTTCGTGTATATATATATCACTATTAAGCGCGTATGATGGAGCATTTTATCGCAGAGCATATCATGCAGTGCTGTAGTCTCTAAGACATAAAGCTAGCTAAATGGAAAGGGTGAAAGATAAAGAAATGACAAAGCACCTCAGTACGGCCTTTTATAACTGCAATATGCAATGCTGTGTTTCCCTTATTGTCTTCCACATGCATAACAGTGCGGTCAGGTTTTAGCAATTCTAGCACAAGTTCCTCGTTTTGCCCTTTCACGGCCATGTGCAGCGCAGTTTGTCCCTTTTTATCTGTTCTAAAACCAGTGCTTGGATCCTTACTTAGAAGGGACCTCACAATGTCCAAGTGCCCCATCCTTGCAGCAGAATGGAGGACAGTCTTACCATTATTCCGGGCAATCTTAACAAGATTTACATCTGTTTCTAAAAGAAGATTGACCACATCAATGTGCCCTTGAGTCGCAGCTGTGTGTAGAGCAGTTGTACAGGATAAATCTGTTGTCATCGCCAAGTTGGGGAATACACGCAAAAGTTCTGTCAAGACATCTGCAAGGCTTGCAAAAATCAGAAGTGACAACCTAAGAGTTTTTCAAGAAGCACAAAAATTTATCTTGCAGGCAGATCTAAACACAGCCTCTAGTCTCAAGACTGGATAAAAAAGATTTTCAATGGGTACATAGCCAAAGTAACAATGCTAGAAATCTTCTGAGAGATTCTAAGCAGAAAAGAGCAGGATAGAATTACATGAACACACCACTGGTTAAATACAGAAAACTAAAAATATCTAGAGAAGAGAAGTCTTGAAACTACTTTGAGTTCTAATTTCATGTTCATCACAAAAAATAAGAAAAAGAAATTATATATGAAAAAATCATGATCACCACTAGAAAATCTAGAAATTCATGCATACTTGGGTTCAAACATCCGTATTCGAGGCTTTGAACCTCAAACAGGCTAACCAGAATCCCTGTAGCTCATATATATGAAAAACACTTCGACGTGTCTCATGATATTGGGGGGTTTTATCATCTTCTAGACATGATTTACATAAAAATTAGTTGAGGTCTTTCTTCTCTAATCAGTACATGAACAAAAAAATATCGACAGCAGGAAAAGAATGATAGTTCATAGGAAAAATGATACATGGGAAGGATGAAGCCATTTTGCCAGCTCAAATGAGTTAATGACGGTTATTCAAAAAGCATACTGCCAAATAATTTTAATGGAGAACAGAAGTTAAAAAACGCAAAGTCAGAATGATTTCTCACCAAGATGACCCTGCTTTGCTGCCACGTGGAATGGATCATACCCATTCCTAGCTGCAACAAATGCAGTCTCCAGGTCCATATATTCCAGCATTTTAGCAACAACCCCAGCATGCCCATTCTCTGCTGCTGCATAAAGGGGAGTTTCTCCATCTTGATTCTGCGTTGCCAACAGAACATTCAAGTCATTACCATCAGAATTCTGAAGAATCTCTCTAACTCTACTCAAATTCCCCGTACGTGCTGCCAGATGAATTTGTGAGTCTCCTCGCTTTCCAGGTGAATCCTTAGACTTCTTCCTCTCACCACCACCAATAAAACTAAGTTGTCTCTCCATCACCACACGAAAGCTCTTCTGTTTCTCCAGAAATCCACGAAAACCCTTCTCTACTCCACGAACACTAGGGTTTATTTCCATCACTCCATTTGAAGTTGACCCATATTCTGTCACACCTTGAAAACTCGGGTGTTTTTCCATCACCTTCTGTTTATTTGGTATTCCTTGAAAGCTCACTTGCTTTTCATACACTTTCTGTTTGTTTGGTATTCCACGAAAACTCTGCTGCTTTTCCATTGTTCTTCCACTGAAACTGCTTTGTCTCTTCATGGTCACACACAGTAGAATCTCACACTATTATCAATAAATCTCAAAACCAATTCCCTGATCCTAACTGAAACCTTGATTCCTTAATCTGAAACCCAGAAATTACCTTCCTTTCTCCATGATCATACACAAAATCAAAGAAACTTCCTCTATAATACTCTAAATCTTGACTCTATGGATTCTAAAGCCAATAACTCATTCTCCTTTCACCGTGATCTAAAATGAATTTCAAACAAATCTCACTCTATCTTACCCTTAAAAGTCTCTATGCGTACTTGAAAACCAAATTTTCAAAGATTACAAGAAACAATCACCAACTTCTTTTAGATGATAAAGTCTTGAACTTGATGAGCCAAACTGAACAGCATCCACCACTGTAGGTTTCCAAAAACACTTTCTTTCTCACTTGTCAAGATGATAATCAATCAAACACAGGAAACCCAGAAAATGAAATGAGATTTGAATACCTGATGTGAGAAAAGAAATTCCAAAAACTGAAACTTTCAGCTTCCTCAATATAAAATATGAAAAACCCAGAAAGTGGTCTCCAAGAAAGCTCAACAAAATCTAGCTTGTTTTGATAACCGGAAGCTGAAAGTGAAAAAATATCACTAGCAAGTAGCTTTTGTGATGTTTTTTCTTCTCTCTAAGTAAACTACAGAATAAAATAAGCAATCCTATCGGCTTGCCTCAGCGATCTACCAGTTGCTTATTTATACTTTTGACTATTACAGAAATCCGTAACTGTATCTTAGAGAGAGAAATTTATCCCGTAGACAATGTTATTAAACTCGAACAGGACAGGTAAAAAAACACATGCCTTAACCACTGTTCCTAATAACTGTATCTTAAACTTGGTTGGGTTAAGATATCATTCTCAAACATATTTTCTTTTGTTTTGATAAGGTTATAAATTAAAACAACAATCAAATAATGTGACTTTGACCTTCTTACCTTTATCTATCCACTTCTAATAATTAAACTAAATTTATTTTATAAAAAGAAATAAATGTAGTGATCACAATATCAATAAATGGTCACTGGCCAGCAGCATTTTGTGGCCACTCCCGCAATTCCCTGGCCGCCATTGTTGTCTATCTTCTCCACCGTCCATTTTAGCTCATGTTTTATTCCTCGCACAATTAGCCGACTCTATCTTGTCTTTTAGTCACAAAGTAAAACTAATATTCCTCAAATAATTAGTGTATTTTCTTTTCTTAATTGTTAAACCAAACTATCTGGAAAAACATATATTTGAGCTAGCAATTTAAGACTGCAAATGATAAATAAATTGTGAGGGTGATAGATTAGAATATATGTATGGATGTATATATATATATATATATATATATATATATATATATATATATTTGTTTTCCAATTTTTATAGGGTTTAAATTTTCAAAATCAATATTGGGTTGGTGTAGGGATTTGCTACTTAAGATTAATTTTTGCAAAAGAAATCTAGTCTCAATTAATACATAAATTATCCAAGAATATCAATTATTCTAAATTAAAAAAATTATGGTAAACTGTGTGAGTGCCTTTTACTTTCTTTGTTTTTCAATACCATCATTTTTTTGGCATTTTCCACTTCACATGGAAAATATATGAATTTTCAACTATAATCGTACTGGGAGGTGCGACTCAGCTAGTTAAGCTCTGAGTTTACTCCTCAGAAATCACTAGTTTAAGTTTTATATCAGTCACGACTACTAAAAAATTTAATTAATTGTTAATTTTTAAGCCTCGGGAAATTAATCGAGGTGTTCATAAGTTGGCATCGACATCCTCGTTCCAAAAAAAAAAGGAAGTGCTATCAAAAAAATTCTCACCTTGTGATCAAACCATTAAAATTAACTATGTGCTTTAATTTCAACCACGTAATTTCATTTTATAATAATAAAAATAGCGATTAATTTCCAGAAAAATCAAGAGAATCCAATTGGAGCAAGTGATGAAATGAGGAGAAATTAGAGGACGTAATGCTAATTATTTAAAAATAAGTTAGGCAGCTGTGATGCCCCCACCACCACTGTTAATCTGTCTTTACTAAATGGACCAAGTCAAAGCTCGCCAGCTGTCTATTTATAATTGGACCTCTCTAAATTTCGAACTCTAGTCATAAATTCGAAAATTACGATTAATATTGCAGTTGACACGTGCTGAAATAGTGGTATTCAATATAATATTCACGTGTCTAAATCTTGCTGTGCGTAGAGATGATGACGTGTGATAAGACCTTAACTAGAATTTAGTTAGTGGACTTTAATCTTTTTGAAAATGAATCCATTTTTGACCACTCTATTTCATCTTTGAAATCAAACAACTAATGCTAAACCAGCTAATTACGACATCAATATTCCTGACTTTTTGGTGGGCAGTTGATATTATTTTTAAAAATAGTTTTTGTTTATAAATGTATTATTTTTGTTTTTTTTTAAAGTATTAGTATATGAAATAAAAAATTCAATTTTTTTCAAAAATATTTTTAAAATACAGTGAAACAGTTTCCTGGTATAATATAACAATCCATCTGATACATATTAAACTTGTTGCCTAAATTTGACCACAAGCACAACTTTTTAATCGCATCATCAAATTGTGGAAGCAAATTCGAAAACATTTCCATTTTCTTGACCAAAATTTTGTCGTTTTTTGGTGAAAGGATGCTACTACCCGGCTCTCTTATTTATTGAAGTAACTAAACCTGAAAATCCGTTGAATTCATATATATATTCTTCATTTCCCATTCTCAATCTGATATATATATATAGTCTCAGCTTTTCACCATGAGCTGAAATCAGGCACACTCCTCCTCGTAAAGATCCTGGATATGGAAGTCAACCTTCACAAAAAGCTGCAGAACCGAACCCATTGATATATTTTTCCCCTTGAACAGTAACTGGTAAATATTAACACGAATACAGAGAATAAATTGAAGAACAAATATTTTTGTAGCAGTGGGATTTAGTGGCACACTCAATCATGTCAGCTTAAATAGCTGCTAACACATGGTGTGCTAATTTCACAATCACCCACTAATCCAGATAATTATCAGACACAGCTCTGAGGCATGATCACTCCACTGCTGGTTCCACCTATGTTCTTACATGATGACGTCGCTGCTTTGTTCATGTAAGTAAGTTTTATGTCTTGTAATCTGATTCCGCTGCAAGGATTGCTGCTGCTGCAGTCAAATTTCACCGCCTCTGGTGTTGCTGAGGTTCCTTTTATGTTTCTGAATGTCACTTGACTGATCTTCACCCCAGAACTCTATCAAATTGAACACAACACAGATTCATTAGATCTCATCGCGGGTTTTACGAGTTAAGAACAGTGATTGATTAGCTAGTTGAGTCACCTGACGAGGACAGCCCTGGTTATTGGGGCAATAGTTTTGGTCGATGATAATGGGGTTCCTCACGTTGTTCATAATCAGGTTCTGGTACACCACGTTCCTCACAAATCCATTGCTGGGCCTAGCCCATGATTTTATCCGTACACCATTGTCTGATCCACTGAAGATTGAATTTGTTAAGGTTATGTTCTCTACACCACCTTCGTTGACGTCCTTGCCTAGACTTCCTATGCTGAAAGACTCAAGGTACAGCAAAATAATCAATCAACCAGAACAGCTTCTAATTTGCAATTTAAAATCAATTTATGAGATAGCATTTCATTACCGTACGTGGATAAATATAAGAGATATATAAAGAAGTTGAGACAATTTTTTTATTATGAAAGAGTATAAAGTCACCCCAAAAACCATTATAAAAATGAATTTATTTTTATACCAACGTTTTCATCTCTCAAATTAAACACGTTCATATTGTAGTTTCCATTTCTTCCATTTTAGGACACTAATGATGAGCGAGCATATATATGGGTTAATTACCTGATACCATGTCCAGGGCCACACTTGATGCTGCTCATTAGCATGTTCCTGGTACTTGGGCCGATTGATATGCAGTCATCTCCTGTCTGAAGTGTGCTGCCGGTGATTGTAACTCCGGTCGATACTTGCACGTGAATACCGTCGGTGTTAGGGCTCAGGTCTGGAGCTATTGCCCTTACATTTCGGACCAAAACATTGTTGCAACCGTTGATAACAAGGTGCATTGATTGACTGTTGATAGATGTCAACCCGCTAATCAGGATGTCATTTGCCCAGTTGAATGTCATAGACTGTATTAACAAATTCATCCCTACTGTTAATTAATTAATACATATATTGCAACTTGCTGAATCACTATATATATATATATATATACACACAGGAGAGAGAGGGAGAGAGAGAGAGACTTACCCTAGCCCCGACAGGGCAATTCAGACCAGATTTCCGGCAAGCCCATAAGCCAGCGCCCTCTAGCATCAAGTGTGCCGCCGAAGACAGAAACTCGATTGACTTTTATGAACAAAATCCAGTAGCCTGAGTTGCCCAGAGCACGATAATCTGTAGGAGCTACAAGACTTCCATCTATCTGAACAGTAATTTTATTCTTGCATGGACCTCTAAACACTGTTTCCTTGAGCAAATACCTTCCTTTAGGCACATAAATTATGGAAGGAGAGGCTGAGCTACACGCAGCTGACCATGCCTTAAGAAAGGGTTGCGTCGAGTCAGTTTTGCCATCCGGTTTTGCGCCGAACGTGATCACATTATAGGATGCATTTGATTGCTGAAAAATGTAGAAAAGGAAGAGTGCTGCAAATGAAACAACAGGATTAGCCATAGAAGAGAGAAATTACTAGCTTGCTAGCGAGGCTGAACTGAGCAGTTGGATGGTACAAAAATGGCAGTTAGGGCAAATATTTATAGGGAGGATCAGTGTACGTATGGTGGTTTGGTATTCATCCCTCCGAATTTTGAAGTTGAAGCTAGCTAGCCAGGGCCGGAGTACCGTTTTTTGCTTGAAGATTTGTCAGCTGCAAATGATTATTATTAATTAAAAATAATTAAAATGTCAATCTTGAACTTTAGTAATTTGCACGTCTCCGTATGTACGTACGTATACGACCACATGCGTGTTTCTTTTTTAAAAGTTATGAGTATGGATGAAGAAAAATGAACGTTGCCCATGTGATAAGCTGTTGAGCAAACACACTGATCTGCTCGTAAATTATGATGTTTTATAGTAATTGAGAACATGATTAAATAGTTCTTTGTACAACAATTGTACGAGCTGATCAGATTATTAAATAGTTAGATAATGGCAATATATATATATATATGATCATGCACCATTATGTTAATGAATGGATGTGTGTGTGTCTATATATATAATAATAATATAAACAATTCCAATATATATAATAGTTTGATTTAATCTTCGAATCATTGAGCTGTTATTGAATGCACTTGTATATATTTTGATCAAGTTAAAATCAATGTCAATTGAAATATAATTTTAATCAAGTTTTAGATCACAGTTTTTTCAAGTTATCCCATTAAATATACAAACAAAAATTTGACGACCAATATATATATATAGTCATATTTTGATAGTTGACACAAACACAAAATTGAAAAGGAAATATATCATGCTAATGATCAACTTAACTATACATTAATCTGTAGAAATCATGTTCTATTTTCTTCTTCTTCTTCTTCTCCGATATTGATATTTGTATATGGTGGTGGCTTGCGAAGGAGATGAGGAGACATAGTATATGAATGCTGCGTTGCATGTGTGTGCAAGAGTTGAAGATTCAATGAAGGTCATGAATATTAGCCGCCATCTCCTCCATTTCCACGTGATGCGTGAGTAATTGCTGCCTATTTTCAAGCTGTTTCCGATCATCAATTATCGAATTAGAGGAGGAGAGAATGATGCCCTCGTCATCAATTATCGTACCTTTTCTCTTTCTTTCTTCCTTTCTTTTGGTGGATTTGTTCTTAAGCACGATACATATAAATATAATTTCAAACCACGACATCATGGAGTAAGTTGAAATGATTGTAAGTTGACTAATTAAAAATGTTATTGTTAATTCTTTGTGGATTGTGACCAACAACATCCAAGTTGCATATTTATAAAGAAAAGAAAGAAGACGAAGAAAAAAGTACACACTACGTACATCCATGTGCAAGATGGAAAAGAAAGAAGACGAAGAAAAAAGTACACACAACATCCATTCCTACAAACAAACCTAAATTCTTTCTTCTTCTTC